>JAODLD010000113.1:28904094-28915776 GCA_026781065.1 Mormyrops boulengeri
CTCAGGATTCCCCCAGAGGAGCTGGACGAAGTGGCCGGGGAGAGGGAAGTCTGGGTTTCCCTGCTTAGACTGCTGCCACCGCGACCCGACCCGGAACAGCGGTAGAAAATGGATGGATGGATGGAAATTATATTGAATATACACGTGTTGGAACTCCGGAGGATTGCGGCCAAGTATTTTGCACAAACAAGTGATTAGATTTATTGTGCTTTCAATTGCTGTCAGGCAAGGCCAGCCTGGACATAGTTAAGCTTAAAGTAATGTCCCACATCAGTTATGCTCACTCAAGCGTGTGCCCCATGCATTTAAGCAAATTAGGTGAGTTTGTAGCTGTTCCATTTCCTTCAGGGAACCTTCAAAGTATGTTTGAGAAAGTGCAGACAGTTTACAAATACTCTCCACTTTCATTAGGTTCCTTGACCAGACTAATAGTCATGACACACATACGCCCACGCCCAATCGTTCTTCACTGCCATGCCTGGAGATACCAAAGACCCTCAGGTAGTGTTCTCTAACGAAACACTTCAGGAGATGATATTCACAATACTGTGCTTATCACATTAACTTCAAACTAAAAAAGAGAAACTTTAACAAAAACTCAGCAGAAAGGCATATTACTACTCTATGACAAATGTATAATGACAGTGATCTCCAAAATGCAGTTATTGACACCTACTAGGGGTGTAACGAGATCTGTAAACTGAGGTTTAACACTGTCACCATCCTTACATATATACTGAAAAAGGGTACAGCCCTGGTACAGTTTTGTTCCCTCAGATACAAATAGTGTTGTAGTCAAGACCGCCTAAACCGAGACCAAGACATTGCCGAGACCGGAGGGTATCAAGACCAAGACACTGCAGAGACTTGAGGGTACCAAGACGAAGACCAAGACACACTAAGGCAAGACCAAGACCAAGGCTGGTCGAGACCAAGACCAAGACCGAAAACAGACTAGGGCTAGAATCGACATCACACCAAGACCGGTCTCGAGAACTACAGCACTAGATGCAAACAACATTAATGTACCCTCCATTGAACCATAATGTTCCTCAGAGTCAATTTCTGTACTTTAAATTAGATTAAAAGGTACATTTATCCACAGCTAGGGTATAATTGGCAGATCCCTGAGGGTACAGCCCAAGTGACAAGTAATTGTACCCTCAAAGGTACAAATTGCTACTTTTTTTTCTTACAGTGCATATGTGCATAAAATGTGAACTAGTTGTGATACCAGACATGGACATGATGAAGTGTCACAACATTACAATGTCTTCTGCCAGTGAAGTTTCATCCAAGCCCATCTCTGCACCAGCGAACCAATGTTGGACCTGGGTGAGAAACTATCATCCACTGGTCCACCAAAAGCCAGCAGCCTAATCACTAAAGCAGTTGAATTACACAGTAATGGACAATGTTACAACATTTTTTCTTTCTTCTCAGGTCAGTCTAAGTCTAGCAAAACGAATATTATAACTTAGATAAGACCTAGACTGTTTAATAATAACTTATAATTTAATATTTTCTCCTACTGATATGATCATTTCTGCCTTTCCCTATATGGTCTTTGCACAGGTTGAACTATCAGGTCTGCTTTTCAAGTTTCTGAAGATGAGACAGAGAAGGAGGGAGCCTAAACAACTAGAGGTGCAAGATTTAGACCCCCAGTCCTGGAAGCATTAGGCACCAGCACTACTCGCTGAGCCACCATGCCATCCGCCTCACAGGAATGTAAACACTAATTACAGTATGACTTGTACCTACTGCACTATATCCAATACTAGTCCCTTAGCACATATTTTCATAGATTGCTTCCGTGCAAACTGACCTGTGGGGTTAATAATATATGGCCATCTACTAGCATACTCTCATAGAACAATGTCTTCCGATGGAGATGGATGGTGTTCAGGTAGTCCAAGGTCGCACCACATGTATGATATTTTCTACACCGTTTAACCTTTGTGAACAACCAATAAAGAAAAATAATAGAGCACAGAGCTTTAAGACTAAAAAAAATAGAAATCTTACAAATATGTTTGTTTGCTTCCCAGGAAAACAGCTATTTATCACCAGAATTCCATAGTTAGGGGGAAAATGGACAGCCTCTTTGCCAATCAGAGAAAAACAGTAATATAAACTCTATGTGAACAGTCTGCGCACATCTTTATGTACATAATAGTCCATTTCTTACTTGCAGTGGAACTCCAGCAAGTTTCTGTGCATCTCTTGTTTGATGACACCACTATTTGCAGCATTTTCCAGCCTAAGGTTTCCTTCTGGCAGACCTGAACCTAAAACTACAAATACACAGCAACAGATTTCCATACCACCACTGGGTCATCAACATATTAGTTTACAAATGAAACAGATTATGTTCTTTAACCCTTTAAGAGCCACACCCAGAAAAAGGCATTGGAAATATTTTTTTATAATTTCTGAGGTCTGTAGGCCAATACAAACAAAAAGCAATAGTTTTTTCAAACACTGAAAAATGCAGTTTATGTATTACAAAGGTATACCAAACGGTAGTCTACCATTTGGTGGAGCAGACACTTAAAGGGTTAAAGAGACTTTTGCATTGATATCTCCAGATATGTCTTCGTTTCACTGTTCTTGTCTGCACATTTGTGACCTACGCTTGCTTGCTGTTCCAACCGAGGGACAGGTTCAGCATCGGACCTTGAACACCAGCCACCTACCAAATTTGCAGGACTGGTGTTGTGGCCAGTCAGTCAAGTATGCAACTGCAGGGCCACGCCCACAACGACCCATGGTTAGAAACGCATGATCTCGCCATCTATCGCCATTCGCCCAACAATTCCACTCCATTTAAAACAGCTTCCTGGTGCATACCAGAGGGTAATATGGATCTTATAGCCTAAATTTCTAGTTATGGTATGACAGCTATAACTGGAGCAACCTTTTGGTTATTTATTTATTTATTACGTGCTTCTCCCAAATCCAGTTAGTCTTTCATTCAATAAATACAATAGATAAAGTCAGGTCAAGTCATGTGGGATTTTATTATCACATCAACCAGATTTAGTTCATTGCATACGGTGACATGAAATAACATTCCCCAGACTGCAGTGTAAATATATACATAAAATGTATAGGTAGACAGACCAAGTCTATTTTTGAATCAAGTGTACCTCCAAAGTGATGCATATCTAACCACACCGAATAAGCTAAAATATCCATCTATCTTCCACCTCATATAAGGTTGACAGAGGCCTGGATTGTGTCTCGGACAACAAATGACACAAGGTAGCACAACATCCTGCAGGTGAGGCCAATCCGTTACAGGGGACACTTACATTTGCACTATGGACATCTTAAATATTCACCTTAATTACATGTCTGCAGATAACAGGAAGTACCTGGAGGAAAACAATATGCCAACAAGATCTCCAAACAGCAAACACACACACCAGGGCAGAATTCAACCCCAAGCACTGGGCATACTGCACACTTTAATAAACATATATAAACATATTGCACAATAAGTTATAATTAGTACAATACAAAGCCGGTAACAACAGGGTACAGGGTAAAAACACACAAGTACATCACAAGTTTGCACATGGTTAGGCATCATGCAGGCTGGTTCAATAACTTCACAACTCTATTAAAGAAGGTGTTGGTGCTGAATAGTCTTAGTTCTGAGAAACTGGTTGATTTCTCAGTGTTTCTCGAGAGCGGGCAGCGGCAATTTGTCCTGCCTTTTTCCTTGCACAAAATTTGCTGAGATTTCCAAGGCTTGAAGGATGGCAGTCAATGGCTTCCTCAGAGCTAGAGGTGTCCCACTGTACAAAGACAAAAGGATAGTCTAATTTAACTTATATTAACATCAAACTCTAGCAGAATTAGCATTAGCTTGGGTAAATTTGCATTACAATTTGACTCCTTTCAGTCATTTTATAGCACTTTTTAAGTAGGAGGTTGGAAATTTTCAAGTTCTGAGTTATCGGGAAGGCATCAATATATGGCGATATGCAGTGCTAATAATAATGAATAATATACAAAATATGCCTTTGTTTCCTTCAGATACATATCAAAATGCATGGAAAACACCAGTGTATCCATGCATTTCAACCAATCCGATGGTGGTCAAGCAACCAGCTCAGTATAGTCATTCTATGGGCCCAGACCATGTCATTGTGAATACTGCTAGGGTACAGCACGCATTATTTACATCAATTTACATCTCTGTGTGGTTCCACTCGGGTACAGCTCGGTTCTTGGCGGCAGTGGAAAAATGCCATTGGTATCCTCTCTGCTTCCGCTACAATATTCTTGATGGAATTCCTGCTGTGCAGACATGTAATGTAAAAATTCAGACATCAGTACCATGTCTGACTTAATTAAGCTTGGTTTCTATAAAAGATCTG
Source organism: Mormyrops boulengeri (assembly GCA_026781065.1). NCBI lineage: Eukaryota > Metazoa > Chordata > Actinopteri > Osteoglossiformes > Mormyridae > Mormyrops > Mormyrops boulengeri. Next base: position 28,908,486 of record JAODLD010000113.1, read on the forward strand.
AGATGCTTCCCCATTTTAACCTTCAGATCACAGCTCCATGCAGTGATGAGGAACCCACTTGTCCCTTTTGGGTGTAGCCGTGACTTTGTCCCCTGCCTTGACAAAAGCAAAGGTCTTCTTTGGTGAGTAGAGGTGTTTGCGCTCATTGATCCCCAGCACCTGGTTATGATGCCAGCGATGGCGCACCTCTGCCGGTGTCTCTAAGCAACAAAGGATCTACTCTTCAGGGATCTGCTTCTTTAGCAGAATTGGCATGCCGGGGTCTCAGCAATATTCCAGCAAAATAGATTGGTTGGCTGAACAAGACATTATAGACAGATTGCAACAGGAACTGATTGTGGACTAAGTCAGCTCTGACCAAGGTAACTGACTAAGATATCAGTTTCCTTGAGATATATGTTTTCTTGTGGGCCTCACCGCTCCATTTCTGCTGATATGATCAGCAAGTTCATAGCATTTTCATAACAGGATCATTTGACTCAACCATGGTCTGACTTTTTGCCTTGGGTTTGGGTCAGAGACCCCTGGATTTTCCCCTGTACCAGTCTCTCTCCCTGAGTACTGACAGCTGTACCTCACTCCCCTAATTACCTAGGGCTATGTACCAGTTTAATCAGTGTGAGGGATTGTTTCATGCACAGTTACTGAGCACTGGTGTTGATCCCCATTCTTTCCTGAGTAACTGAATCTCTTCCCTTCCTAGATAGCCTTCTCCAGTTTATTTCCACTTGTGCATAAAATCCTGCTAGATCAATTTATTACCAGTTTTCGCATTTGTTCCTTGTGAGGTATTCAGATCCATACTGAGCTTTTCTCCTTATAAATTTGATCATTAGTTACTACCCATTTACTAATCTACTGGTTTCCGATTCTGATATTGTTCTGCCCTGTTCTGTTCCTTGTCTGATTTTGTCTCCCTTTCCATTCAGGTGTTGGATCCTGTTGCCTCTTTGGTAAATGAACGATCATGGATCGCTCTGCAAATGAGCCTCAGCCTGACTTATTACGGTGAAAAGTCTATGATTGTGGTAACCCAGCCAAGATTCTTAGACTAAATTCCACGGGATGATGACATCCATATTCCTTCTCTTAGTGTTTTATTTTAAACCCTAATTATCTGTGAAAATCATTTAATTTTTACACGTCTTTTAGATCAGGGATATTTACCAGATAAGGCAGTTCTGCCTAAAGCATGCACTGGCTTGAATGCAACTGGTAAATAGGGGAAAGATATCTGTATAAAGTAGACTGTGCTGGGTTATATGCAATTTCCCCAACATGTTTATATTCAGCATAGTGGTGTCACATGCTTGAGAATACCAGTTCATGGAGGAATGCATTAGATACTTAGATAGCTAAATTAGTCCACATGGCTGCAAAACTTTGAGGGTATAATGAAAAACTGATTTGATTTGGAAAACCAGCCCAAGCATCTAGATCTGTGCTATATCAATCAGAGAGTCTTCTGTGATTCACAGTGATTAAATAAACTTAAAAGGCACAAACTACATATCTTATACCAGTCTTGACTCAAGTGTTTATTTATAAATTCCATAGATGAACACCATAAGCATGGCGTGTACACATTTGTCTCATCTGTTAATAAACAGACACTAATGCCTTAACTTGATGACAGGCTACTTGCATCCTGACATTCATCTTTCATTAGCCAGGTTTCCCTTTCAGTTTTACTTTAATTTATTGCCATAGATGAGGTACATCTAGTGAAGGCTATCAATATGCAAGTAGGTTAAAGCTATTGCGATCACAAATTCATGTCTCATAGGTCTCATAACATACAGAATCCTAACAACCATCAATTATGGGCTGTCATAGGTAGCGCTGGTGGTATAGAGCTGAATGGGTTTTCCTTGTCGCTGAGTTTCCTATGATTTTGAAACAATGTCTCTGAATTCTGATTCAGGTTCAAATGTATTGTAAATATCAGAATAATTTTTTTATATATTTTTTTTAAATCATGATAGACTCTTCATTTTTTATTTTATACCATTATAAAATAACTTTTATTGAAAATAAAAGTTATTTTCAATAAAAAAAAAAGTTAATATTTGTGGCATATCTTCGGATATAACAATTAATTATAACATTTAATAATATACTGGTAGTGGCAGTCATGTGGGTGGGAGCTGGATATGATGGCTGGTCACAAAAGCTTGAATCTGAAGAACTTTGTGTGTGATTTTCAATAAATTCAGCTCTGGCCTGATAATTAGATGAAGCAAGGAGGTAGGCTGTAGACATAGGCGACTCCAGGTTTTTCCCTCAGGGGGTGCAAGGTGAGAGGGCCCAACCAGTGACAAGATAAGATAAACTTAATTTATCCAGAGGAAAATTGTTGTGCCAAGGCATTGTTCACACTGTACTTAAATATACCAGGAATAATATAATAAAATAATGTAATATAATGCAAATAAAATCAGGAATTCATGTGGAAGAAAATGGTAAAATGCAAGCAAAGGAAAAAATGATGAAGCATGTAACTAAAGTGAGTGTGCATATGTACTGTAAAGGACACTGCAGTGTGCAAACATACAGGATAATGTGCAAAAAAATGATGAAGCATGCAACTAAAGTGAGTGTGCATATGTACTGTAAAGGGCAGTGCAGTGTACAAACATACAGGATAATGTGCAAAAAAATGATGAAGTATGTAACTAAAGTGAGTGTGCATATGTACTGTAAAGGGCACTGCAGTGTGCAAACATACAGGATAATGTGCAAAAAAATGATGAAGTATGTAACTAAAGTGAGTGTGCATATGTAAAGGGCACTGCAGTGTGCAAACATACAGGATAATGTGCAAAAAAATGATGAAGCATGTAACTAAGGTGAGTGTGCATATGTAAAGGGCACTGCAGTGTGCAAACATACAGGATAATGTGCAAAAAATGAAATAGACAATTAATAAATACAGTTAAAAACAGTCCAAACGTAAGAAGAAGCAGCAAAGGTCTAGCAGCCCCAGTGCTCGATATGGGCTGGTGTAGAGATCTCCACCCAAGAGAAGTGAGAGGAGTCGTACAGTCATTCATTACAAGCTATGCCAAACTTAGCTACCCATAAACACAGTAAATATGTTTACAATAAATTATTACTACACATTGATTCCAATACCAATTTCATCTGACCAATAGGGGGTGCAATTGCACCCCTTGCACCTCCGGTAAAATGACCTATAATTGTAGGTGTGGGCTGGGTGCCAGTCAGGGTGCAGAGGAAATACTGACATATGGAAACAGGTATGGAGGGCAGGCAGCCTTCATGCAGCATTTCCAATAGCAGTGAGTAGCCATCTGCACATGGTTTCTCTTTAACGAACACAAACTAAACTCCTAGGAAACTCAAATTGCCATAAGATTGACTTTGACTTAGATTAAGGTAAAGATGTATGCTCTGCCTCTCTCCATGGCATCGTTACTTTTCAGTTTACCACATTACATGGCCGCCCTCAGATCTAAGCACACTTCGCATTTAGGCTGATTGGCTATCAGCTAATCAAGTGCGTTCTTTCACAGAAGGTTTTCAAATAACCACCCTATTAATAGTCTAAGGAAGTGCTTGTGGTCAGGGGGGTCACATGTGATTCTAGGGGTCATACGGAAATTAAGCCAGGGAGCGGCACATGGCAAGCATACTCCATTAAACAATTTAGACAAATCTTGCATCAATGGGACATATATTTTCTGGAAAAAGTACGAACGCAGATTCAGTGCTGACATCGTAGTGGTTCTTTTTGTGAAGGCTGTTCCACATTAAAAATAATAATAATAACAATAAATCCCTTTAGTTCTCTAAGTAATGATTATAAATAAGCAGCCCTGTCTAGGACCTGTTACATGTCTTCATTAATTTATTTCTTCACTGGTCTAAGACAGGCACCTGGTCATTTTGATTAAACCTGAACTTTGTTTCAAAACGATACAAGCAAATGAAGTTACCATTTGGTGTGGTTTTTAAACATGTTTGGATGGCCATCAGAGATACTTATTGAAGCTTGGCAATGCTTGATATTATGCTTTGAAAATCAAGAAACACATTGTTGCAAATGCTATTCCTTTAAAGGATACTTTCAAAAGCAATTTCCGACCCCAACTACTGCATGTAAACAGTATCCCTGTGCTTTGGTTAACTCCCAAATCCCATCTGAAGGCAATTTTACATCAAAAAGGGCCTATTTTAAAATCCCAAATTTTTGGCCAAAAGAATATAAATAACACAACAGAAAAGTAGACTGTAAATTGGGACCTGCTCTGTGGGGATAGGAAACAATTGAAAAGAAAGATTAATAGTATTAAAAACAAAATTTGGAAATGGTAACTAAAATTACTAACCATTTATTGTTAATATTCAGTGAATGGGTGCATGTGATACCAGGATGTTTCATGAGTACTGCAATACATAAATGACCAAAAGCATTGGTACCCTTCCACTTATAAAAACAGAATCACAGTTTTCAGTGAATTACTGGCAAAGTAATTGGCCTCCACCATTCTTTATTCCACATTGTATTCTTTTCATTAAATGAAAGATTGAGAATCGCTGACCTACTTTATACATTGGAAAAGCTTTGTTATTCTGTCTATATATAAAAGAACTATAATGCAAGTCTTATAGAATAAAATGAGTGATTTGATTCATGCATGTGATTTAATGCAGTGTGTAAGGATGGGAAAGTCAGCAAATTAATTCCATAATAAATAACTTCAACTAAATGACAAGATTCATCTTAGACTCTAATTGTCATTTGCTGCCCAGTCCACTGTGGGTAGAGATGGGATTATTTAGTGAAGCTTCTTGCCCTCATGTGGAATTACTGAGACCCCAGTTATCGGAAACAGCTGGACTGTCTGCTGACATTGGTATGTCGCCCTCTACCAGGAATACTGAAGATTCAGCAGTTATCTACTGGACCAGGTGTTTGCAGGTAAAAAGTGGTGATAAAACATTATCTGTTGCAAGGACCAGATGATGGTATACTTAATAATAAAAAAATCTAATCTGAATTCTGAGATGCCTGAAAAACAGCTACCCCTTAACTGGCTGTTGCATCTCATTATTGTAAACACCTGGTCAATCAGGAAATCTGTGGAACAGTTGCTTTTACCATGTGATCAGAAAAGTATGAAAAGAGAACTCACATAGTTTCCATCTGCTGATCACTATTAGCTGTTGCCGAACGGTTTGATTTATTTCAATGTTGAATTCAGAATTTCCACTATGTGGCTGCAATGCTATGATGCCTGCTAAGACAGTACAATATAAAGATAGTATAATATAATTGTTCACATTTTTCAAAATAAATAAAAAAAAATACAGTTTATGTCACGCCCAGCCCCGATCGCCCTCATGTGGACCACACCTCCTTGTTAACCCCGTGTGGAATCCTCCCGTTTGCCAGCTGTTGTTCGTTTCCTGCTCGTCACCTCTTGTACTTAGTCCACGTTCTGTCTAGTCTTCCCCAGATCCGTCATTGTATTGTCGTGGTGTTAACGTTTGGTTGCTGTTCGTCACCCGTAATAAACCCCGTTTTCCCCGTAACCTGGATTCTCTCGCCTCCTTCCCCGCTCGCCGCACCACCGAACGTGACAGTTTTCAAGTAAAATAAGTAAAAATCCATGTAAATTTGAACATAATTTGCACTCATGCATTAATAGCACTGATAAGGTATTTTTAAATTTGAATTATTTACTTTGCAATTTTATAGCCATTTTACTTATATATAGTGATTCACTTCTAGATACAAAAAACAATTTTTTGCTAGTATATGATGCTCAGTTAAAGCATTCAATTATATCTTTTTTTTCTTTATGACTGGAGTATGACTTAGTTCAAATGCTCTCAATCTTTCATTATTTTAGCTCCGACTGAAATGAATACATATCTGAAATAAACACCCGTCCACAAGCAATAATGAACATTTTTTTCTGTAAAAACTTTTGAATTGTTCATTAAATTAAAAACAGACAAAAGAATACAAATAAAAATGAACAACAAACTGTTGGGTACATCTGTACTTTGTTATATTTTCTTGATGTGTTACAAATGTTTTCCTATAAACCCCAGACATTCCTCTCAGAGACTTTTACCATCTTTGAAACTTCATGTGCTTTACTGTTTTCTACACTCAGTCACTTTCTACATTAAGACCAACAAGGATTCATAAATTAACAACATGAAGCAAACAAAAATGCTAAAGACATGCACTCCAATTTTCTGTAGGGGCTGTGAATATCCAACAAGACAAAGTTTACACAACAGACATATTTTGGAAAATATCTGGCATAGAAACATGCTGTAATAAAATGAGATAGTTTAACGATTATTTTGTGTGTGTTATGACACATTTTATACTTTATGTCAAATTGTTTTCTGATTTTTACAGGAACATTTATATCACTACTTGGTACCGATAATAAAACATATTTCTGATCCTTATTTCAGACTGTTATATTTTCATGCCCAAATAATTTCCCATACATAAGAATAGCCAAATTCTTGTAACAATAGGGGCCAGCAGGCTAGGGAAGAGTGTAAAACAAATTTGCTGATTTATTGAAAGCATTGTGCCAAGTCACACTTACAAAATCGTCAAGTTTTGTTAATGTATATACAAGTAAATTACTACAATAAAAGTGCATTGGAAGTACATGTAATATAAAATGCTTCAGTTACTACTCAGTGTAAATTATACTACAAAATATTTAAGAGATCCAAATTTGAGGCTTCATAGCCAAGCACAATCTGTTGTTCAGTTAGCAAAGATCTAGAAACTATTTCTAGATGTCTTGGACTAATGACACAGAGTAAAATACATTATGGCTCAAAATTGTGAGCTGAGAGTCCTTGTTTGGGGTTACTTTGTTTGGGGTACTGGATCCTTTCATTCCTTTGAATGCATCTTATGAAGAACATTGTGGTTGTTTTAAGAAAATGGCAGAAACGGTGATGTAGGCTTATTAAACAACATTTTAAAATTTGTGTGATGCAAAACCATGCCAGATGCATCTTAGCTGCTAGTGATCAGGGGCCTGGAGCTTAAAGGCTGTTTACATAAATAAGATAAAAATAATTAGAGAGAGATAACCACAATGTTTATGCCTACATTTACAGTGCAACTATATGCTATTTCTATGAACGAGTCAAACTGCTGAGCTGAGGTTAGCTGAGCTGAATCTGTTTAGCCTCGAGCAAAAGAGACTAAGGGGGGACATGATCCAGGTATATAAGATTCTAACAGGTCGGGATGCTGTTGAGCTAAATTTCAATATTA
>JAODLD010000113.1:28915876-28926432 GCA_026781065.1 Mormyrops boulengeri
AGTTAGGTTCTCCCCAAACGAGCTTGATGGGCCGAATGGCCTCCTCTCGTTTGTAAATTTCTTATGTTCTTATGAGTGGGCAGCACACCATGCTGCTCCTAGTTCCAAGCTAGCATACCTGGAACACGAACTTCCCCGTATACAGGATTCTTATCGGAATTGCTTTCCACAACCAAATTGGAGGAAAATGTCACGAGATGCGAGGTGAATGACTTGAAGACAGGCATTTTATGGGAAACAAGCGAGACTGCTAGGAGTCAAAACAATAAAGTGAGTACGGGGAAGGACACAGGCAGACAGGAGGAGCGACGTCAGTGACCGGACTGGGGCTTGATGAGACAAACAAGGGGTAAAATGCAACAGGCGTGGCTCATCAGGGCCACGATAGGGAGGAGACAGGAGGGTCGGGCGGACATGATGGGCAGGACATAACGGAAAAAACAACAAAATGAGCTAATGAGACATTCATTGGTCAAGGAAGGTGACCACAAAGGTACCTTACACTGCCGCAATGCAGAGCACATATTTAATGATGGGAACATCTTTAAAAGTAAGCCACAACATCACAAATTTGTCAAATGAAGTCTAGAATAGTTACGTAATTACAGAAGCAGTTTGTACCTGAATACATAGGAGGAGCTGCATGACTTTTATAGCTAAGCAACACACAGGGATGGGTAACTACAGTAAACTGTAAAAATTGTGCATACTGAATCACAAAAAAACAAAAAGCACAGTCGATGGTTATACCTACACAGTTGTGAAGCAAGTGATGATCTTCAAATAAGCAGTGATGTCAACAGCAGTCCTGACACACACAGTGAAGGAGTTACAATGAAACAAAGATTAAATACAAAGATTAAATTTAAATGACAGAAGCCAATGTTAATTTATGATTGCTAAATAAGAACTTTCAGTGGCTGATTAAATTCCTTTAAACAAGGCTCTTGTGAAATGTACAAATATAAAATACAAAACACTGAAAGACAACTTCACAAGGTGTGAGTAAAACCATTCGATTCTGCTGTTTTACTACGACAAGAAGCTGGCTACAAAAAGACATTTTTGATTTTGACCTTTTCAGTTTACCGACGATTTCCCCTTGCAATACTACAATTTTACAAGTTACCTTGTGTGGGCCATAGTCAGTCATGTTATTTTTCAAACAACACGTCTGAGAACAAGCAAACAAAAAAAAGGGCACTAATTCACTGAAAAAGTATAGCATTATCTGTGCCACTGTACATTTTTATTTACAATTATAAAAAAAAAATTCATAAAAATGTATACTTAAGAAAAGGGAAAATGTTACAAAAGGTCATTGTAAAATGCTATATACAAGCTACATTCCAGGCATGTGTTAATTTTCATTAGAATGTCATATAAATGCATACTTCAGATGACATCTGCGCTCCAAAGCTGCCTGAGAAATAAACTGGGGGCAGAAAGTTCCACTTGAGGCTATGAAACCCAAAACAATGGAAGGATCAGATGGACTTTAGGTTCAACGTAGTGTTTATATAGACGTGGGATTCCCCCTCTGCAAACTGCCATTCGATTGTGCTAGTATTTCTATCCAAGTACAGGTATTTATGCCCAGGTAAACCTGCGGGTCCCAGGGGAACACATTCAATATGGCAGCACCATTGAAAGCATAGAACTTTATTCTAGGAAATACATAAGAAAGTGGTCTGACCCATTTTGCTTACTTATTCTGCTTATAAATGTGGGTCAGATATTATACTCGACTACTAGCAAATCGCTACTAGAAAATAAAACATCAAAAACAGAATTAAAAATGTATTCTAAAATACTAATGATGTTTCAAGTGGGAAAATTTTACATACATTTAAGAGAAAAAAATAAATATATTTATATATATCTAATTTAATAAATACCTAATAAATACATTGATATGTACAAAAAAATTGCCCTGTAGATAATTCTTGCACCAAAATTAATAAATGCTTCTCTTCATAAATACCAAGGTTTTTCAGCTTACAAATTTTTAACATCAGATTTGGTAGCTCTGTTTGGGCAGTCAACGTTGTCCATTACTTTGTTAATGACCACAGACTTCTAATCCGTCATGTGGCTTTGGAATTGGCAACAAAATTTGCTTTGCTGGCGATAAACTGAGGGGAAAAAAGGAAACCCTTTCTGAGAGATATCTGTTATGAAATGCTATATTCACATAACACTCAGATTGCTAGACTTCTCAGCAACTGTTACCACTACAGCCATTTGTGAAACACCATGCATAACAATGAAATAAAGATTAGAATCAGTATCAGAATGGGAGAACTAGAAAAAAAAATTCAAAAGGGAGTGTAAGCATGCCGCAAAATACCACGAAACATTACCCCTAGGTGTGGGAATAATTGCGGTGTTCGTATTTTTTGTTGTTTTGCTTTTTTAAGCAAACTACGGTATATATACCTTTATTAAAAATATTTATGAGATATTCTGTACATTTCCTATTCAAAAGTTAAAAAGGATAAACTGAGGCAAAAATGTGTATAAGCTGTAATCTTGTCCAAATCAAAAATATATGTTTGGGGCCCCTTCCATTGCCAATGTTGCAAATTCCTCTTGATGTTGCTGATGTTAATAAACACAGCACAATTCTGGCTTGTGAACCACGCATATCACAGCGAGGTCTGATTTCCTCAGTCTGTTTTACAGAAGGAGTTTTCCATTTCGATGGATCTTTAAAATCTTCCCCAGTCTCTGCTTGGCTGTGGCCATTCCTTTCTTTAGCTTTTTGCCTAGAAAAAAAGACAAGTTAATATGTTTGACTGTTATTTCTCACTTGGGACTTCAGTTCTGACACTTCACTGAACCTGGTCTACAGCTGGTTCTTGTGAAAGTAATTTTGTAATGCTCATAATTTCACTCAAGGATGGTTTTATATAATAATCCAGTAAGAGCTGAAATCCCATGATGTATCAGAAATATATCCTTTTTTATTATTTAGAGTGGATTGTGTGAAGACCTTTAATTATATTCACCAGTGTCAAGCACCTTACTGCTTTTTATATAAATGCTCACTACATATTGAAAACATTGTCAAGAGCATATTGCTGTCAAGCATGTGAAGTGATCTTGAAGTGAAAAGTGATTAAATGTCATTGTTGACACACCGCAGCACAGAACGAAACGGGTCCTCTGCATTGAACCTGTGTGTCACATCACAGGTGGTACCTTGCTCAGGGTACCTTAGTGGTACCTTGCTGGTTGGGAATTCGAACCTTTTGATCACAAACACGCTTCCCACACTTCACAAGCACGTTCCTGCTAGTGTAGTGCAAGTAAAAACCCTGGGTTCCTTTAAATCAGAGCTAGATAAGATTTTAACAACTCTGAGCTATTAGTTAAGTTCTCCCCAAACGAGCTTGATGGGCCGAATGGCCTTCTCTCGATTTCTTATGTTCTTATGTTCCCTAACCATTAGGCCACCACTGCCCCTATTTTACGTTTTTTTGACTTGTAGATCACCCCATTCAGCCACCTATCCATTCCCAGCAGCTCATCCAGTTTAACATAATGGAAACTAGATCCTGGTATATCAACAGTCTAAAAGGGAGTCTTGTTCCATTTTTGTGCTTTCTCCAGTCCAGAAACCCCTGTGTATTAAAGTAAATGAAACTAAGGTTTTTTCAGACCAATATTCTCACCTTTAGTTTCTGGTATGACAGCACGTTCCCCCTTAGCAGAGGTCCGGTTCTGAGATGATGTCGAGGGAAGCCTCTGTGTGAGGAACACCCCCGGGGCCATGGGCTGAGGCCCTCCCTGCACTTTGCCTGTGCCGGTTGTGTACTCATGGTCTGTCAGGCTACTGCCATGAGAGTCCAGCTGAGGCTCAGGGAAGCAGCTCTCCTGGGAAACCTTCCTGGGCTCCACCAATGGTGGTGTCTTTTTTTTTGAGGTCTTCTTCTTCTTGTTCTTCTGTTCCTCCTGCGGCACAAGAACGCAGATGCTGAGGCAGTAATTTGCTAGGTACAGTGATAGACTCCGCCCATGAGATTGACCTGACATTGCACACTCATGAGGTTCACCACTATCACCAACGTCACTGCATAGCGTCCGCCATGAAAACGCCTTGTACATTTTCTTTCACTGTTCTTGTCTTTCACAGCTGAAGGCCGAAAGTGGACACCAACCTGGTGGGAGAGCTTGGCCGCTGCCGCCGCCAGTCCTGTTTCTATGGAAGCCACCCGGGCCCCTTCCCGAACTGGTCTGTCCAGTCGAGGGGCCGAAGGGCCCACTCTAGCTACAAAGACACAATAAGGACTATGGATCACAACAATGCAAGACAGATATACTAACTGAACAGGTCAACATTAAAATGCGACTGAACAGCAGTATTAAGTAGTTCTGCATCTGATTTAGAACTTCTGCAATCTTATAATTTTATTCTAATGGAAAATATTACTCTTGCCTTATGCCTCTGTACCTGTTACATACCTGTCGGGCTGTAAGGAATGTCATCCGAACTTTTCCTTTTCTTTGATCTAGGCTTGAAAATAGGATTGTCATCTTCAGACTCCAAAGACGGGTAAACTGCAAAAAATGTTGACTTCATTAGAAAGTCTGTCTGCTGGTTTTTTTCAAGCTGGTTCCATTAGCCCGGCATGTGACATACACACACACTTTTAACAGCTGAAGTGGTTGAAGCAACATAAAATTTTATGTTGATTACATAGAAAAAATGAAAATCAAATGTATGACGCTTAGTGGAAGCTTAGCATTAAGTCTAAATGTTTGTAATTATTTATTTTAAACACATAAGTTGCATTATTACCAATTTAACTTGTTATTAGGGGAAAAAAATCTGATTTTATTTGTACTACATTCCCATATGATTCTAAATATACAATTACACTAAATCAAATGTAGCACAAAAAGTTATTCAAAAACTTAAAAAAAAAACATTGTCCCCCTAACAAAATGTTAACAGCCGTGTGTCGGTTGAGTGTTTCTGGATTATATTCTGTTTAAGAGAAATGGTCATTTCTTCAATGCGGCTTTGAGAAGGACTGACAGCACAAGCCATAAACACAAACCCAATCATCTGGAAAACAAATGTGCCATATTGTTTAAATCAATTAAAAACGGAATGCACTTTTTGAGGATACCGTGCCATCGTCTTAACAACTGCACTGACTCAATCCATAATAAAGCAAGCAGTCACCTCTCCAGCTTCAGACTCAGGTCAACTTGTTAGCCGTTCTTTTAAAATTAAAATTAACATGAGTAGGATAAAGACTTTGCAAGGGTTTTGGAATTCTTTACAGGAACAGCTAGGTCAGTGATCACGGAGCTGGGAGCTGGCCCTCTTCATGACTTTAACTTGCTCATGGGCACTAATTACAGGCCCTACCATAGTCAGAGTCCTTGAAGCAGGCATCCATGTGGTCCTGCTCGTCATCATACATCTCCAGACTCTCCAGGCTGCTGCTCCTCCTCAGAGTCTTCTTCAGGAGTCGCTTGGCCGGGCGCTTCTTATTGCCACCACTGCTACTTCCCAGCTTCTTGCCTAACAATGTGTCATGCAAGTTTCCTTTGGAATGATTGTTGTTCCACGTTGGTTGTGGGCAGCTGTCTGAAGACGACAGGTTGGCCATGGACAGCATGCCCTGGATGGCCTCCTGCGTGCTGGGGGATGCAGGTGGCTGACTGTAATTACGTTAATAAGAAATACACAACACGCTCATTAAAAGTGGGAGTGAACACAGCCCAGCTTTGAAAAAGTACAGCTGTTACCATGACAACAATAAAGTTTGCACAGCAGGATAACTGCCAGCTGGGGACAAATATTCAGTGGCCACTTGATCAGGTACACCTAGCCCGTACCTGGTACCACCTACTTTTGCCCTCAGAACTGCTTCAAGACAAGTCCTAAATCTGACTGTACTGTAAAACATGCCCAGGCGTGACAATCCCCCCCCCCCCCCACAATGAATAACATCCTTTGCTTAGTTGGACAGCTAGCTAAAATAATCCAAAGATGTCAGTGTGTTCTGAGGAAACAGAGAGTGCATGTAACAATATCTGCGAACTGCGCCCTCAAAAAAACCCTGACAGTCACTCAAAGTGCATTTCAATCACTGGAAATGTCATTTTAATGTATTAGCCTTCAATAAAACTAAACAGATATTGCAAATCACAATATTTTTATACTTTGAGTTGTCGAGCAATGTTTTTGAATGAAATTAACAAAGTAACAATGGGCCTAATTCACCAACTGTTCTTAAGAAGAAATTTCTTCTTATAACCCACTTAACACAGTTTCCGACCTTCATTTTCTAGTTTGGGATTTGAACTTGGGTAAGAACAGAATCTACGTACACTGAAGAGTACATTCGTGTGCTGACAAGTTTGTGCAAAATAATTGCTTATTGCATTTTCTTCAATTCCAGTTGTACGATATTATGGGATTTAAATTGCAATAATACTTTTATCATTTATAATATTTTTAAATAATCCTTTAATAACTACAGTTTTACTAATCAATGATAATTGTAATTAATAATAACAACCGTTATTATTTTTACTAAATCATAAAAATGAGCGATACCATCCCACGCTTCTCTTTGTGTTATTTCAAATCCACTACTGATGCTACTTTTACGTCTCCTTTCTTGCTCACTTCCTGCAGCAGTACCTCCACTTCAGAACTACAGTATTGAAGTTTTTCTTAAGTTTGGAGTCCGGCGTGTCCACCGACTTTAGATTTTCATTTGTGCCTTCTTGACTCCTCTCTCATCTTTACTTCTTAAATTTCTGTGTGTGCACATGGCCCTACAGTCTCATGTCATTTTATGGGCGTTGGAGGGGCATTTACCTATGCAAATTAGGCACTTTCAATTTAAAATCGAACAGAATGGAACAATGGAGTTCATCATTATAAAAACTTGAAAACAATTCTGCGATTTAAGAACGCGTGAATCTGATGCAGACTTTTCTTAGAGCCTTTTTATGACCTTTCTCAAGAACCAAAGTTAAAAATACAATGGATGATGTTGGTGTATGAGGTGCAATGTTTGGATTTTGGCTGTGAATTCTGGGATTCTGTGCAAGGTCATGACCAAAGCTCTCATGTTGTTTACAACCAGGAAGAAATACTATAGGTCTCTATTAAAAACTTCTATTGAAAACACCAAAAGCATTAACCCAATCAAAGAAACAATGCATTATTACTTTAAAATTAACGCTAATGCTTTAACACATCAACTGTGCACAGCCCTATTTTTTTAAAGTGCCTAAACCATAATTTTAGGATATACCACGGATTTTTCTGACCGTCGCAGTCCTATTCTGCGGTATATAATGACAGTCTACTGCCATTAAAGATTTCTTTCTGATAAATGTACATTCTAGGGAAATAAGCAATGTTGTATTAGCCATACCTATCTGCATTGTAATCCACTCCGCCTACTTGCTTGCTTGCCTGCAACAGATCCAGAATCCCTGCTGCAGTGCTACTTTCCTTCTTGACCTTTGAGATTCGACCTTTGACCTCGGGCTTGCCTTCTATGTCTATGTGGAGTGATTCATCATCTGACGAGTCATCTGGCTTTTATGGAAAATTGTTATTGGCAGGTTGCAGATGGACATATAAACTGGTAAACATATATAAAACTGGCTTAGTCATATTTCCAGTAGCGCATTGCTTATTTAAATTAAAACGTCTTAATAAAAAGTTAAACATTAGTTACTACTTCACTTTTAAATACAGGATAATTACTATAAAAAGTATACAAGTGTGTGTCAAAGCTTTTAAAATTTCTGGTCTGTTGCAAATGTTGATTATGCTTCAAATGGAAATAGGCTTTACAAATGTAGTAGAATCTGGCAAAACACTTTAAAAGGCATCTACAGCCACTCTGCATGAACAAATAAAGCCAAACGCTATAAATAAATATTTACCACTGATATTTGGTTTATATTAATGTTTAACATGTCTCTAAGAAACTAATGATGAATCAACTTCAGTGAGCCAGTTATTCATTTCTATAATCATTATGTGGTGTCTCATGTTTGAACATTTCAATATGCGACAGGCTTAAAATGTGGTTCTCAGCCTGTAAGAGAGAAGCTGTAATGGCAATCAACGTATCTGAAAACTGCAGGCTGTTGTGATTATACTTTTAAGTGTCTTTTTAAGCTGGAGCACAGTCCCCATTATAAAAATTACCTATAGAGAAGCGGATTCAACTGAAGGGTAAAGTGACATGTTGTTAAGGACTAAAGATAAACACACCAAGGATCAAACGCATTACGTCTTAGATACTGCAACGGATTCTGAAATGTTTGAAAACGATGCCGCAGGCAATGGAATTAATCAGATTATGCTTGTTCAATGGGAACACAAACAGTGCTAAAACACTTATCAGAATATAGGTAAATAAACATACTGAATACTACAACAGATGATTAAGACAATACATGGAGAATGAAGCTACTTCACCTACCTTGTCAATTTTCTTCTGAATCTTTGGCTTTTTAGACTGTTGAATAGGTTCTTTAACATCTGTTAAAACTAAAAAGATACAACATTTTACATATCATTCTAAACAGAAAAAAAACTAATAACATAAATAATTTGAGGATGGCATGGTGGATTAGTGGATGACACTGTTGCCTAACAGCCCCAGGGTTGGGAGTTTGAATCCCCATCTCCACATATTTTATTGTTACTAATACTATACTATTGTTACAATATGTGTTACTAATACTATTGTTACTAATATTGTTTTGATGTAACACTGGACGGGATGCACTTTTAAAGTTTGTTGCTGTGGAAACAGCAATAACAATAATGAATATATGCTCTCCCTGTGTCATACTGGTTTCTCCCACGGAATTCAGATTCCCCGCCGCAGTCCAAAGACATGCAGTTAGGCTAAGTCTAAATTAGCCATAGTGCAAATCTGCATCTATGTGCCCTGCAATGGAGTTGAATCACAACCATGTTGTACCCCTGCTTCCAGTCTGAAGTGGTTAGAAATTGGATGAATGGAAATATGAAACCAATCCGGATACCTGATTGAGCCAGATCAAGTTAACATTTAACTTGATACTAGCTACTAGATGTGGCTGAATGAGCATTCAATTGCACTGGTTGTACATAGATGTTAATCTTACAGTTGACTATGACACAAGGCAAAAAGGCCTTTTGGGTGATTCATGTTGTACAGACTCACGGGATAAGGGCCTTTTGGTGGGGCTCTTTTTGCTCCTCATAGGGAAGATATCGATCTTCAGCTCTCCCTCATCTGAAACATACTCATACTCGTCTCGTACTGGCTTGACCTTGCCTTCCTTGAAGTTATGCAAGGACCCAAACTCAGATGTGCTGGTCTGGGTTTTGAGGCTTTTAGGGCTTTGCAAAAAAAAAAAAAAAGAAAAAGAAAGAAAATGGAAAGAAAAAAACACTAAACACACTGGGATCAGGAATGTCAGGTATAAATATGTCAAATTAAAGAACCTGAATAGTATACATGTATATTAATGCCTTGTATATATTATATCCCACGTTATAATATTTTATACATCTCTGTTATTGCATAGTATATCACAGTTCAAAGTGCTACTCAACACATAGTTACATACCTTAACATGTTTTTATTTGAAAAGCCAAATTTGTCTTTATTTCCTGACAAAAGTGACTTCTTGTGTTCCTCCATTCTCAGCAAAGAATCGGGTTTGCTGTTCTGAAATGAAAAGAAAAGAAAAACCCCCGCTGTAAGATATAGTTCCCATTTTATTTTTAAAAAGTCAACATACTGAAAAAGTTTAAGTTTACCAAGCAATATATACCGATCAGCCATAACATGAAAACCGCCTCCCTAATATGGTGCAGTCGCCCTTGTGCTGCCAAAACAGCTCTGAGCTCTCAAGGCATGGACTCCAAAGACCTCTGAAGGTGTCCTGTGTGACCTGGCACCAAGACGTTAATAGCAGATCCCTTAAGTCTTGTAAGTTGTGAGGTGGGGCCTCCATGGATCTGACTTCCCACAGATGCCAAGTCAACATCTTGAACTCTTTTTCATGTTCCTCAACCATTCCTGTACAATTTTTACAGTGTGGCAGGGTGCATTATCCTGTCGAAAGAGACCACTGCCATCAGGGAATACTGCTACCCTGAAGGGGTGTACTTCATCTGCAACACATGTCCACAGGTTGTTGGTTTGCAACGCATGCCCACTGTAGACACTTTCAGCAGTGGACAGGGGTCAGAATGAGCACACTGACCAGTCTGCGGCTAAGTAGCCCCAAACGCATCAATCTGCAATCCGCTGTGTGTAATGTCACGTTTCTATCATTACCATTCCATGCTAGAATGTGGGCTTATTCGTGACTGACGGTGCCAGTGTGTGTTCATGCACATTGGGCTTGTTGGGACCTGTGTTATCATAAAGTAAAACTGAAATGAAAATCCATCCATCCATCCATCTACCGCTTTTCCGGGTAGGGTCGCGGGGGCAGCAGTCTAAGCAGGGAAACCCAGACTTCCCTCTCCCCAGCCACTTCGTCCAGCTCCTCTGGGG
>JAODLD010000113.1:28926532-28950912 GCA_026781065.1 Mormyrops boulengeri
GTGACAAAGGGCAGCCCTGGCGGAGTCCAACCCTCACTGGAAACGAGTCCGACTTACTGCCGACAATGCGGACCAAGTTCAGACACCGGTCGTACAGGGACCGAACAGCCATTATAAGGATGCCCGGCACCCCATACTCCCGGAGCACTCCCCACAGGACTCCCCAAGGGACACGGTCGAATGCCTTTTCCAAGTCCACAAAGCACATGTAGACTGGTTGGGCAAACTCCCATGCACCCTCCAGGACCCTGCTGACAGTATAGAGCTGGTCCACTGTTCCACAGCCAGGACGAAAACCACACTGCTCCTCCTGAATCCAAGGTTCGACAATCCAATGGACCCTCCTCTCCAGGTCCCCTGAATAGACCTTATCAGGGAGGCTGAGGAGTGTGATCCCCCTATAGTTGGAACACACCCTCCGGTCCCCATTCTTGAGGAGGGGGACTACCACCCCGGTTTGCCAATCCAGAGGCACTGCCCCCGATGTCCACACGATGCTGCAGATGTGTGTCAACCAGGACAGCCCTGCAAGATCCAGAGCCTTGAGGAACTCCAGGCGGATCTCATCCCCCAAGGAGCTTTTTAACCACCTCAGCGACCTCCACCCCAGAGATAGGTGAGTCTACCCCCAAGTCCCCAGACTCTGCTTCCTCATTGGAAGGTGTGTCGTTGGGATTGAGTATTCCTTCCACCAACCCACAACGTCCTGAGCTGAGGTCAGCAGCGCCCCATCCCCACCATAAAGAGTATTGATGCTGCACCGCTTTCCCGCCCTGAGCCACCAGATGGTGGACCAGAATCTCCTCGAAGCCCCCCGGAAGTTGTTCTCAATGGCCTCATCAAACCCCTCCCGCACCCAAGTTTTTTCATCGACCGCCGAAGCCGCATTCTGCTTGGCCTGCCGGTACTCATCAGCTGTCTCCGGAGTCCCACAGGCCAAAATGGCCTGATAGGACTCCTTCTTCAGCTTGACGGCATCCCTCACTGCCGGTGTCCACCAGCGGGTTCAGGGATTGCCGCCGCGACAGGCACTGACCACCTTACAGCCACAGCTCTGGTCAGCCGCCTCCACAATGGAGGCACGGAACATGGCCCATTCAGATTCAATGTCACCCGCCTCCCGGAGGTAGGAGTTGAAGCTCCTTCTGACAGGGGATTCTGCCAGATGTTCCCAGCAGACCCTCACTATATGCTTCCTCCCCCACCAGCAGAGCCAACCCACCACCAGGTGGTGATCGGTTGACAGCTCCGCCCCTCTCCTCACCCGAGTATCCAATACATGCGGCCGCAAGTCCGATGACACGACCACAAAGTCGATCATCGAACTGCAGCCTAGCGTGTCCTGGTGCCAAGTGCACATATGGACACCCTTATGTTTGAACATGCTGTTCATTATTGACAATCTGTGATGAAAATGGACAATAAATTCAAAAAATTATTTGTGAACTGAAATACAAATTAAAACTATATTTACCAAAAAACGTGCTGGATTTAAAACTGCAAAAAGTACTGCCACCCACGATGTTTTTTTACCTTGTTGAACCACATTATTTCATTTCTTTTAAAAGATGTTGTGGCTGTTGAGCTGTCCCTTTCTTCACTGTGACTTCAATGCTTATTAATTACATGGTATTTCAAAACAGCCACATGTGGCCTGCTCCACTAACCAAATTTAATAAACACAATCATACACTGAATGTATACAGATGACTAACTTTTGAGCATCACAATATTTTAGGTGTACTACTAATATACTTTTAGAATTGTAGGTGTAAGTAAGGGCCATATAGAGTGAAAAATCCGGCGTCCATTATCTAAAGCCCTGCAGACAAACTTAAATGACATTGTCAATATGATTTTCTGGGGGGGATAATAATTGTTTAGATTAAATCAACTAAATCGCTAAAAGTTGATAGATTACTTGACAGAAAAATAGTCATTAGTGGCAGCCCTACACTCAAATCCTTACACTTGTCCATTTTTCCCCACTTCCAACACATCAGCTTCAAGAACTGACTGTTCCATTGTCTAATTCATAATTGCACCCTTGACAGGTGTCATTGTAATGAGATAATCAAAGCTATTCACTTCACCTGTCAGTGATTTTAATGATATGGCTGATCGGTGTACTATCTCACAAGTTAGCACCCTGAGGTGTTTTATTGTCATTTCTCTCAGATATCACATCATCATTTTTAAAGAATTTTACAGTAATATATTGCATTCAGCATTCACATGTTGATCAGGACTTTAAAGACCCAGCTGACTCACCTTGTATTTCCATTTTGCTTCCGTTTTGTTCTTGTTCTGCTCTCGCATTTCAGACACACTTTGCACATTATCTTTCTTACTCAAACTGTCTCTCCCCGTAGATTCTGATCCATTCTTTACAGCCTGTTCATTGAGAATACAAAGCAAAAAATTCTGCCTGTGACAAAGCATAAGCAGCAAAAGATTTGGAAGACAGTATGGACAGGAAATAAACAAGGTATAGAAAAATAAACACCACTGAATTACATTTCATTACAAGAACTTTACAAATCTATCATAGTCAATCCATGCCAGCGCTGCTGATTTCCCGCATCTTTTTCTGACTGATACTGTTAGAAGTTCCTTAATGCAAGTTCAAAGGAACATCAGTAAGATCCACCTACCTTCTCTTTGTCAAGAAACTCTTTTGCATTTGACTCCTGACAAGGTGAGCTAGGTATTTTGGCCAAGCTCACACTCTCTTTCATCTTCTTCCCTTTTTTCTTCCCTTCATCCTTTACTTTGGGAATCTTTGGAGGTTTGGGAGCCTTTGGAAGCTTTGGCGGTTTTGGGGGCTTGGCCATTTTGGTACCCTTCTTCCTGGGCAGCTTCTCCCTGGGAGGTGAGGGAACATGGGCAGGAGATAAGGGCTCCTCTGGTTCAGCTGGTGGGGCAGGGGCCTCCTCCATGGATGTGTTGGCAACAGGCTCTTCCTTGGTGCCTTTCATTGCATTCTTCAGAAGTTCAAAGAAGGAGAAATATTACAAAACTTTTTTTCAGTCCCAAACACCAATATCATCCCCTTCCAACCACCAACAAAGTTTAAAATATTTCTGGTGAAAGAGGAGGCAAGTAGGTAATGCAAAATATGTCCATATGATCAAATATAGCGGTACCTTGACTTACGAGAGTCCCAACTAACTTGAGTTTTTTGAGATGCAAGCCGTCTCTCGACCGATTTTTTGCTTTGAACCGAGAGCTAAAATTCGGGTTATGAGCCACCTTCAGATACCCCACCGCTAGTTGGCGCAGTGAACGGGGAAACATCCGCCCAGTATCCTGGGTCTCACTCACTTAAGCGGTTAGCTCACAGTGGAAGTATCAGTGTTGTGCTCACATTTGTGCTAGCAGCTATTTTGCAAAATTTCGTTTTTCCAACCATGTGTCCGAAGAAAGTGAGTGTGAAGGACAGTGCTGAGAAGAAGAAGCGGATGATGTGCATTGAATCACAGAAAGAAATTATCGAAAAACATGACCAAGGTGTGCGTGTAATCGACTTGGTGAAGCAGTACGAGTGTAGCACTTCTACAATCTGCACCTTACTGAAGCAAAAGGAGTCGATAAAGGCTATAACGCCAGCCAAGGGTGTCAAAATATTTTTTAAACAGCGGACATTTATAAGCACATTTTTCTTATTTAAGAACATGTAGGAAAAAATATGCAGTGTTTTTTGGGGGGTCCGGAACTCAATTAATGGCATTTCAATTCATTTCAATGGGGAAAATTGATTTGACATATGAGTAATTTGAGTTACAAGCTCCGTCACGGAACAAATTAAACTCGTAAGTCAAGGCACCACTGTATGTAGTATTAATCAAGTTTATACAACAGTTAGTTCCAATCAAGAAATCTGAATGGAGAACAGGCATGGTATGAGTGCTGTTCTCAGAGTATAACCACACTCGGACATTTCACATCAGATCACATCACTCCGCTTTACATCACTCAGACATATCACTCCGCTTTACAGGTATATCTAAGAACCATTACTTAGTCAAATTTAAATGATGCAAAGTAGTTGGGAGCGAGTGAGCCATGTTGCATGGGAATGTTTGTGTTGCTGTGCAACAGTCAACAGTTGGCTGCTGGGAACCATTTTTTGTTTTTGAGGAGGCACGTAAATAATCAAGTAAGGTATTATCTGTTGTGGCTTATTACTGTTACCTTAGAAATGCTACTCGAATTTTGTATAAAAGCAATTATATACGCAAAGTTGTACGGTTGTACTCAAATATATCACGATTTGGTGATTTGGTCATAGGCACAAGGCCACAGGCCCAGATAGTGATATATTGGAGTACAGCTGCACTCCTTCTTGTATGTTATTGCTTAATTATAAACTGGATTCATGATTTAAAAGGTTCACTTCTCTGGAAAGAAAGAAGTATACTTGAAAATGATCTTTAATATGAATCACAGATGTACAACTACACGCACCAATAAAATACATCTGAAAGGAATGAAAACTGAATATAACTGTATACTAAGAAACGTTAATGCATTCATGTTGTAAGGTGCTAAGGTCACACATATTCCTCACAAACAGAAACAAATGAAGGCACACCTCTGATAACCTGATCTCTTTGGCAAGGTCTTTGATAAGCTGTGCCGGCTTCATATTCTCTGGAAGTTCATCCTCATGTTCTAGAAGAGCCTTTAAAAAATAACATCGATATTTTTTAATATCTGCAGTTATTTTTGAGGACAAAATGAGTTATTTACGACCTAATGTGGAGTAGAATAATCGACATCATTCTTCCTTCAATTTTCTATAAACATGTGCCCAAGACCATGGAAAGCATTAGACAGGATACACAATGCACTGTGCTATTACCCCCCCACACACACACAAATGCAAAAAAGGCTTAAGTAAATGCAAAAGAAAATTTAAACACAAAAATTAAAACACTGAGAAAGAATGAAATATTAAATATTTTTGTGTGTCTTGATCCTTTTTTGACATTTGCCGAATTGTTTTCTTCTTCACGTCTTTCCATAATGTTACTGTGTTCTCTTAATGTGCTTTGCATGGGACGAGTAAGCGCTCTCCAGGCCACAAGGAGGCAGTATATATTATTGGAATTTGGTGATCAGAGGTCATTGTTGACACACCACAGCACACGAAATGTGTCCTCTGCATTTAACCGATATGTGACATCGTGACATAGCAGGGGGCAGCTAATTCAGTGCCCGGGGAGCAGTGCTTGGGGGCGGTACCTTGCTAGTTGGGGATTCGAACCGGCAATCTTTCAATTACATGTGCGCTTCCCTAACCATTAAGCCACCACTGCCCATAATAATGATAATTAGGATTTTGTCAGTTAATAATTTTATACATTTGTAGCGGTCATCGATGATAGTCATATTAAGCTGATTCAACTGACATCAAAAAGTACTGCATAGCCTAGTTAAGGATTTTTTGGTCAAGGGGGTGAAACTCACATCCATTCAGAGTCCAAATCAGTTTGATACCCTAACAGACCACAAATCAAAATCCCATGAAGCAACCAGCATGAAACTTTTTGCCTTAGTTAACCTGCACATGCTAGCTAGATGGAATGAACTCTTCCATAATACACCCTTCCAAACTTACAGTGGAGGCCAGCCAACTAGCTAAACTTAAAGATGTAAATAGTTCCATTCTTTATAAAATTTAAACTTGCGTGTCCCACATAAACAAAGATAAAGTGAGGTATATTCCCCCTGTGGCCAGGAGCACTTTCGCATCAGCCACCCCTCAAGTATAAAGAAGCAGGTTTTGTGCTTTACATTTTCTCTCTTAATATGCTGCTACTTTCTCTGCCACTTATAGTAATTCTTTAAAATTATGGAATTTCAGCTTCAATCTGAAATTGTTTTTAATAAAACACTTAATAATCACTTTTTAGTATTAGTATTAGCAAATTACAAAAATCACTTTGCCCTTCTAAAATGAACAGATAAAGGTTTAACAATCAAATCTGGGTGTTCAAGTGTATTTCCTTTGTTTATCTTCCAGCTTCAGGCAGTGTGTCATGCAACATTTTGTTCTAAATAGGACCTTAGGTTGAAAATTTCCAATTACCTTACCATCTTCAGCCATTCATAGGAAAGATGTATTCATATGAATACCCACATTACAAAAGCAGCTGCAATGTTAAAGAATTTTAATTGATTTATGTAAAAGTTACCAGCTTTCTGGTCCATGATCTGAAGGCCGCATTGAGGATTTTGGCACCAAGAATCAGGTACGGCGCTGGTTGCTTATTAGCTTTGTGTAAGCCTGCAAAAGTGAAAGTGAACACGACTGACAATGCAACAATTATACCAAATCATGAACAAATCAGCTACCAAGCTGACCAGCATCTCTAAGCATCTTCAACTCTAAATAAGTGTAGGTGTTTGATATGCAGGGTGAACCTGCAGAACGACTGTGCAGATCCATCCCATGGCGAGTCCGCAACTCTTCTCTTTTGCTGTACCTTTGAATCTCTCCAGCAGATGTCGCCCCACATACCAGCAGGCAGTCTCAAAGTTTGGGAATGGAGTGAGGCTGGCCACCTTCAGTCGCTTCTCCACTTCATATGCTCTGACGAAGGTAAAAGGTAAATCGTGAGCAAAAAGCTAACTGGGTATAGAAGCACTTGGGATGTAGAGACAAACCTCACAACATTTCATGGAATACATGGATGAGACACTTTACATCCTTAGAATTATAGTAACGCAGATGAAATATCCAGTTGTATGTGACTTGTTAGTTTTCTGGAAATGATTGATCAGCTTAGTAAGACAATAATATTAATAAAGTAAAAAAGATCTAATTTGCATCTGAATACTTACCTCATTTGAATCTCTACACTGAGGTTGTGGACAAAGTGACCTGAGAAGGCTAGACAGTCTACAGGGGCCAATATTGCATTAATCCACCCTGAATGAGTCAAGAAAACATCAAAACAGATTAAAATATTAACATGCCAGTCACCTTTCTGCAGCCAATAAAAAGGCCCCTCGGTTACTTGTGTATAGTTAATACTATTCATTTTAATATGGTAATGTTTTAACAAGGTAACATTGTTTCCTAAAAATCATGTAACTTTTACATTATCATTTTACGTTGTAATTTACACTGGAATGAAGATTGCAAGGTCACCCTAACCTGATGGTATGAACAGAGTCTGGCCCTGCTTCAGAATGCATTTGTAGCATTTGTCCACTTGGTCCGCAAAGAACATCTCACTGTAACTGGATGAAGACCTCCAGCGTTCATATAAAGACAAGTTGGCAGAGGTGGGCTTGATTAAGAAGAAGATCTTCTCGCCCTGAAAGGAGATTGTGATACCTATCAGTGCTTCAACTCTGCAGAATGTATTCTGCCACCCATTAAACATTACAATACTACCAAAAACAGATTGCTAAAACCTGCCCCAGGGACTGTTCGACGCCGATTTCTCAGCTCTGCTTTGCTCTGGATAAAGGTGTCTTGTTCATTTATATTTATTAATTTAGCATTCTCAACAAACAAAAACTCCACTTACTTTGAGGACATGGTACCAGACAGATGCCCCGCCACACTCTATGTGGAAGTCAGTGTAACTGTCCTTCACGCAAATCAAGCAGTACTTGGTCACCTTAGGTTTGCCCAGAAGTGCATCATTTGGCCAGTAGTTCTCAACCCAAGAAAGCTTCCGCACAATTTGTGGACTTTCCACAAAGCTTGCCATTCTGTTTCAGAGAAGAGAGTTTTTCACTCAATGTATCATCTTGTCATAAATTCCAACTGAAAAATGTGAAAGTCAAAATTTGAAAGACTTAAAAAAATATGTATTATATATAAAGCATATGAAGGCAGATGCAGCCGGATCTCTGTTTATAAAATGAGCCGAATGTCTTAGAGAGCATTACCTTGTTTCTGAAAATTCCAAATTGATCACGTTTAATACTCGCTTTCGGTTTGTGCTGTAGTAGTAATCAACAAACTCCTTTAGTTTCATCTGGTTGTTTGTCTGTTTGGTGACATCGACAACATCCACAACAAACTCTGGACCTAATAAGTCCAAAACAAATCATGAAAAAATTAACCAAATATAAAAGAGAAACTCCTGAAGATAACAACAAAATAAAACAATCATATAAAATACTGAATATTCACTAATATAGAGCTGGATAAAAAGTTTCAAAGTATCCTACTGTCACTCACCTACATAGTTTTCTACATCACTGATGTAGAACGTTGGAGCTGGCATCGACATCCCGAGTCCATCCTTCTTTGCAACCAAAATCGGTTCTGTAAACCCATTCTCCTCCAGATAGTCCAAGGTTAGCTGACTTCCACTCAGCTTCACTACCACATCATCAGAGCTGTAATAAAAATGATACAAGGTCTGGTTAAACATTTTGCATACTGAAGATTTACATACAAGTCTTGCCAGACAGGTTGACGATCCGTACTGATAACGTAACCTGTCATTGCTACTACTTTCATTTTCAGTTACTTTCAAAAGGTATTCTGATAGAAACATAGATATTTACTATAGCAGATTTTTTCCCCTCCTTTCTGAAAGCGTATTGGACTATCAGGTGATATGTCCGATCCCCATACTGGTGCAGTTCATTAATGTGGGAAAGACTGACCTTTAAAAAAAATCCTTCAACCAGGTTAAAAACTTGTTCTACATGGGGTCAAGAGTAAGAGGGTTTGTCATCTGGAGTAATAAAAAGGTAATCCATCCCCCTGCCATACTGGGTGAATTAAGGAAAGCTTAGGAATTATGAGCAATAAAATCATGCTTCATGGAAAAGCCTTGGATTAGAATTTTCTGGTGTTTATCAACTAAATTTTTCACCTGCTCACAGAAAATCAAATTAAGTTTGCTGGAATCAGAAGCATTCATCTACTGATCCCAACAGGCAACAGATAGCAGGAAAACTCACCCACTCTCTCTCACACGCACACACACAGTTAAACAGAGAGATGGGTCAATGTGGTGGTGGCCCTCCTGTGTCCGCTTTCCCGCCCACTGCTCTCTCCCACTCCGGGCTGCCCTAACCTGCATGATCCGCTTCTTTTACTGCATTACAGCAGATCAGCACTTTCTCTCTCACTCAGACAGACCAAAAGGGAGAAAAAAAAACAAGCAAACAAATTCCATCTTGGAATGGGGTAGTGGGTAGTTATGCAGGGTGTGGTCTGCCTGGGGTAGGGCTCTCATGGGGGGGGGGGCGTTGCCCTGAGGGCTGCCACACCTCTCCCTCTGGCCTGCTCACAGTGCACAGTGGACCTGGCCTGCCTTGGTTGACCAAACAACAACCTTCCTCCAATCAATCAATCTTCCCTTTGCTCCTGCCTCTCCTCTCTTCCATCTCGGCCACCCAATGTATGGCTTTTATCTTCTCCAACACACAAAAAGACACAGACAGACAGACAGAGACACGCACACTCAACACATGCCCACCATTAAGGGGAAAAGATACTATGCACTCTCAACAGTCTACGTATAAACTTGATGGAACTCATTGTATTTTTTCAGTTGATTTTATTTTACTTTCTTCTTGTTCTTTCCTTAACAATGATTTCCTGTCACCTTGTTGTATGCTTTTTGACCCTCCAATAAAAATAAAAAAAAGTTAAACACATAAAACAAGAACATCAGCAGTTAAAGTGAATTTCCTTTAGCACTGGCGGTGCTCAACTGTTGTGCAACTTTGGACATCAATCAGAATATCTTTATTGTCATTGTAATATGTACAACAAAATTAGGTGCAGTCCTTGCGGCCTCAAAGAATTATACAATAAATTACATAAATGCACGAGACATATTGCACATATAATACATATATGGCCTGGTTAGTCAGAGTATTGTTTAAAATGATATTCTGAAATGCATTTACACTTGTCAATAATAACAAACATTTAAAAAAAAAAACACCTGCATACCTTGGGAAGGTTCTACTTCTAAGCTCCTTTATGAACACCTGACTGCCATTCTGAACTGGTTTGACATCTCCGCTTTGTCCAGTGTCCTGTTTATTCCAGGTCTTTTTCTTCTTCACTGAGGGAGCCCCAATAAAGACAACCAGTAAAGTGTTAATTACACTAAACAAGACTCAAAGTATTATTTTTCAACATAAATTACCTGTGCTGGACTTTTGGTTAAACCTCTAAGGCACTGCATTCCATCAGAAGAGAAATAACAGTACAGATACAAGGACTTATTTTACAAATGTACTCGTTTATCTTTCGTTTCAGGCCCTATCAGCTGTATTGATTGAGCACCTACACTGTAGGGTTAGGGTACAAAAACAATTCACAGCCCACACTTACTGCAATATAAAACTTAAATGACAGGAAAATGAGAAACTCCGTTAAACTGTGGATAAGGAACACTGCTTGAGAGCACTCAACAGCCTATCACATCACAGAAATATGTTTCCAACCAATCATATGGTAGTCTTAAGATCAGACAAATGTACAGCAGGTTGGTTAAGCTAGGATTTGGTAATATACTGTATATGAGGGAGAAAGTTTACATGCTTGTAAAGAAAATGACAGTTCAGCAGCCACAGCATCTTAAAAAAAAAAAAAAAAGATTTTGTGAATAACAAAAGGTAAAAAGACACTGATGGTGTGGGGCTACATTAGCTAGTTAAAATCCAGCATACGACAGGCTGGTGCTCTACTGAGAACTGATGCCAACTAAAACTGGAAATACTCTGAATTTATTTCACCACCTGAAGCATTTCCAACTTGTAGAACATGAAGAATGCAAGAGTTTACAGTCACAAATTCAATGTCAAACCCACCCCCTGGAACGAGCAGAGGCAGTCAGAGAAAAACAACAAATCCAGCAACAAACTGTACTGTCAGCATTTTCTAGTGTTACGTCCGACGACAAAAAAAGTTTATTTTTATATGATTTTTTTTTTTTATTTGAATTGGATTCCTTTTTGCAGTAGATTCAATTTGTGGTCATTTAACATGTTATGAATATGCTTTACAGGAATCTTAAGGGAATTTTATGCAAAACTGGACCCTTAAAGTAAATAAATAATGACTTGAATTGGATTGTGATATCAACTTAAAGGAAAAAATGCTATTGCATCTATTACATTATATCAGGAAAGGAAAATATTATGAAAGGTGTGAAAAAATGGGCGCAACGGCACATGTAAAAACTACTGTTACTGGGCATTTAATCAGACTTTTTCCATCAGCACAGCTAATTTAAAAAAAGAAGTTTAAAATGTCAGGCCATTTATATAGATTATATAGATTTGGAAAGGACCCATGGGTAAGTATGGAGCTCATCTTAAGAAGTTTGGTGCAGAGCAGAGGTGGATAGTTCAGGTCTAGAAGGTCAAAACCCAGACCAAGATTTCGTTTCAGCCAACCAACTGAGTACTCCGTGACTCTTTATGCTTAACTGGTTGGTTGAAACAAAACCTTGGTGTGGATTTTTACCTCAGGAAACAAAATTAACCAAAATTAGCAGCAGAACTTAACATAAAACAATATCAGAGGAGTGTGATACAGTGCGAGTCGAAAAACAGTTTGTTATTAATGCTCAGAAAGAGTGATTTCTGTGATGGTGGATTCTGGTCAGTGAACTTACAGGTGGACTTGCCATGCAGAGTCTCACAGTTGGGACAGTGGTAGACATCAATATCTGGAGCCTCACCCTCATCCACCCCAACACAGCTGAAAGAGACAAAAATTAGCTGAATAAATATACTCCATCACGGTGCGCCTTTTACTGCATCACAGCAGTAACTAACTTTCTGTTGTGTGAAATTCATAAAAACAATTAGCAAATCAAAAAAAAATAAAAATAAAAAATTAGGCAAATTTTAACGTAATGTTCTGTCTGCCAAGGGAACTATATTATTTGCTCAGCAAAGCCCACTCAGTATATGGACAAAAAAATGTAAGATGTTTTTCTCCTGCGTTAACAGGGTAATCCAAGTTTTATGTTGGCCTATACCAGTAGCACCAAAATAAAAATCGTGTGTTTATAATATGAGCAGAATTTAGCAGAGAGAAATATTTGCAAGGTAAGTTTCAGATTTAAAAAAGGCATTGGCATGTTTTAGTCCCATGGAAGTGTGAAATGATTAATGGAGCCTAAAATCTACAGACTCACCACGAGCTGCGTGGACAACTAGCTCATTAATTAACTCAGGAGGGGGGGCGATTTTTCTCCCCTTACTAGAAATATTTTGGTCCCGTTTCTGCTTCTTCCATTGTCACCCATATTATGAACCATTTAGCATGCAAAAAATAATTATATAATGCCACACATTCTTATCGACTGCTTTCAGGCAGCTGTGTTGTGGAAGGCAAGATACAAAGAATTATTAAATATGCATTTCATGACTTGATTTAAAACCAAGATTTCTAAAAAGCAAGCTTTGCTTTTTAACTAAGGAGTTAAAAAAATTTCCAACGTTAGTAGGTGCTTTCATTAGAGAAAATTACATCCATACAATTACCACTTACAAGTTAGTGTACGTTATATACACAAATAATAGCAAAAAAAAATTACTCCCGAAGTACCAGCTATTTTACCAAACTCGAATGGCACCTATTGCAGTATCAATACAATGGAAAAAAACATGTCAACTCCTCCTTAGAAGGTAACAGTACTTTATCAGTTCAGTATCAGATCCAGTTCAGCCAATGAGGGTGAGCTCTGTTTTTGCAGAATGAAAGGGCACAATATGGATATTCCTTCCCTTTCCCCAAAGTACTCATATAAAGACTTTATGTGTATTTCTGAGGCAGCTTTTGGAGCAACAGAACCTATGTGCTTCCCCTCCGGGCCCTGCGCAGTGCCAGTGTATGTCCCCAGGGTCTGTGACTCAAAAGTGCCTTTGATCCGCCCTGCACATACAGAAAAATGCTCTGGCAAATCTCAGAGCTGCAGCTGCAGTCATAAACAAAAAGCAAAAACAGATTCCTGCCATTTGGGGCAGCCGATCCCCAGTGCTGAGCTCCGCGCAGGACACACAGGCCTAGGAGCTTCCTGAAGCCTGGGGTTCACTCTAGGGCGCTGCGAAAAAAAACTTGTCAACATCATGAATAAACCCCTTTCACAGAGAACAGTTGGGTTATGCCGTCATCTGCAGCATGAATCGCTCAGCTGACACAGGTGGTTAGTGGGTAGTTGTATCAGCTCACACCTCCAAGGTTGTGGTAATATGGGCCCCCATCTGTCTGCATGTGTGTAGTTTCATATTCTTCTTATACTGAATTAGGTTTCCTCTGGGTACTAAAGTTCCCTCAAGTCCAAAAATCCGTTCAAGAGTTTATGTACAAAAGAAATAAATACATTTTGGTCTCTCGTCCAGGATGAACGGCATTGTAATCTCTCTTTTCTAGTAATGACTCAAGATCACAGAAGACCATAACTGTACACATGTAAACTGAATTTATACATTCAGGAATTTAGAATCATAGCCATTCCCTGCCCAAAATGAAAGCTACAGTAATTTCAGGAGAGGCCTGTATACATTTCTTCAGTTATAGACACAGCCAAAACTATTGGTGCTGTTCCACTATTTACAAAAGAAACTAATTTCCCATTAAATAAGCTGAAACTGACAAGAGTAACTGACATCCAACATTCATTATCCTACAGAAGCACATACTTTGCTTTGATTTAACTTAAAATAAAATGTTAATTAAAACGAATTTAAAAAAAAATCAAAATTATTGTGACCTCTAACAGATTATTTTGTAGCATACCCTCTTGCGGCAGTAACTGCATTCAGGTACTTTCCATAGCTTTGTATGAGAATTCCACACTTCTCCACTGGTAATTTGACCCACTCCTCTTGAGCATACTACACCAGTCCTCTTAGGTTTAAAGAGTTCCTTCTCCCAACCGAGTTTTAGCTCTATCCATGGAGCTGCTGAGACTCACCAAAAACCTCTAATTATGTTTCATCTGTCCAAATGACTCTCTGAACTGCAGCTTATCAATATGAATTTCAGCAAACACCAGTCAGGCTTTTTTTGTGTCAGAGTTTCAGAAATAGTCTTCCCAGATCTTCTACAATGACACGGTTGAGTGAGTGCTTTTCTCCATTCAAATAGGCTAAGTGACTGATTATAAAACTGAAGACACCTGTGAGACACCACTTGAGATATCACTGCAATCCATTTCTTTTCATTCCTTAGGCCTCCCGATAATTTTGTCCATGCCATTTTGCATTTATTTACAATAATATGCTAATTCATAAATCAAAAAGTGTCTGTCTGTGGAAAAAGGAGTGAGCAATGGTGGATGCCAATTACATTTGTCAGTTTCAAATTATTTCGCAGAAAATTTTTTTTAGAAAGTGGACGGGTACCGATACTTTTGGCCAGGTCTGTATGAGTTTTTTGGTGTGTCTGTTCAGTATCACTAATAAAGTTTCTGCTTTCGATTTATTAAGTATTACAACACCAGCTCATTGTTCGTCTTTCTTAATTTGATGGGTGTTTCTGTAATTAGCAAAACTGACGTCCCTTGTCATGAACATTATATTCTCATTAAAACCCACTCATGCTCAATTAACCTCCAACTTCAACATCTTCCACCACATATGACTCATGGCCTACATCCATAACCGTAATGTCTTAATGGATAGAGTCTCTCGTGCTGCAGCTTTACCCAGATGTCAGGCACTGGCTCATGACATGTCCTGTATTCACGCTAATATTCGCTAGAACATGGGTGTCAAACTCTAGTCCTGGAGGGCCGGAGCCCTGCACAGTTTTTGGTTTACCGTCATTTAACACACCTGATTCAACTTCTTGTGCTAATTACCACACAGCTCCTGAGCTGAATCATTTGTGGTGGAACAGGGAAAGTACTAAGCCACACAGGGCTCTGGCCCCCCAGGACTGGAGTTTGACACCCCTGCATTAGAATATCACAACATGAACCTCCAAGCATGCAATGTGTAGGCAGCCAAGTCTTTTGTTCCTTTTCTGTCATTAAATCTGGGTTAATAACACTAGACTCATAAATGACTGTGACATAGGAGAGACTCCTGGAAATTTCTTTTCTCTGCCTAGAACCGGTGAGTTTTGAATTAGTTGATCATGACTTGCCAGTGTTTCACAAAGCAGTTTCCCTCTTTAGTATATGTGGGTCATTCTATCTTAATTCAACAAAAGGCCTTTAAATTACCATGTTTGATTTTTACTAAATTTGGCATGTGAAATACACATACATTCCAGAGGGTTTTTTTAACATTTCTTTTTGTTTTCATATGCGCTGTAACATATTTTTTTTTACTTTTAACTGCACCACAAGTTTCTTTTTTATCACACATTTTATCGTACATTTGGTTATTTAAAAAAACAGCGATGGGCCTGGAGTAAAAAGTTAAATGTTTCATGATACATATGGATGCTTCCTACTTTTATATAAAACAGTGATCTGTTACTTGGTCTGCTGCGCGAGAGAAACACCCCAAAATGTACACTTTTTTTTTAAACTGCTATTTTTAAACTTCAAAAAAGGCATGTGGGGGATGGTTAATTTGTTTTACTTAACTGGGAAGAAAGTAGTTCGCCTGCTTTCAAAAAAAAGTACTGGTATTCAAATAGGTTAAGGAGTTACAATGCTCTGAACTTCACTGGAAATCACTGAAACAATCACACGAATCTCACTCTCTTTTAATCCGCTTATTTCTTAAAAATAACCTAAAGTGGACATGAAGTGTAGCCAAAACTGCGTGAAGTGTTTGGGGGGACTTTAGACAATTGTTTCTTTGTCTTGCTACATGAAGTCCAGGCGTAGCATTGGTTAGGTTTGCAGGCCATATGACACCCGCTTATTGTCTCCTGGCAGAGAGAAGGGGAGATCCCAACCACAGCTTCTGGTTCATTACTGACACCCCATGATCACACCACCACATTCTATGCTTTCCAGCAAAAACTCATTGATAAGCTGATCTGCACAAGCACAGATATGAAAATACCCATAACACACCTGGTCAGCACATGCTGAAAATTCCTCATATCACTGCATCATAGTAAATTAAATCTATTCTTGTACTGACATTTGAATCATATGCCCCACCTAATTTTAATGAATTAATGCACATCGTCTGAAAGAATTACACAGCAGCATGTAACTCAAAATGTGAAATGACCGACAGGCCACTGCCACAATTTGATTGGTGTACGCATCAAGCTTGTGCTGGTATATATGTGGTCTGCACAAGGCCTTGGTATCTGTAGAAAAGCACAAGGACGAGGATGTTTTCTCTGGAAAGTAAATGTTTGTGACCTGTCAAACTCTTTTCTCATCATCCAACTCCACAGAGAACACGGTATGTCTATAGATAGATGGAGACAAGCTACCCACTGCCCCTGAAACCTGGCTAACAGACCCTGACACCTGCACAGTCAAACAGGCATGTGATGCAGTGCAGGGGGAACTGAAATCGCAGTCGAGGACATGCGCCCTGCTGCTGAAGGAATCAGCACAGGTAAATGCCATGGATCAAACTGTAGCTAGATCATGTAGGGAAATTTTCGGCCAGCATAGTATTTTAAGAATAGCACAGGATTTAAGTTAAATCTATTTATGCTGCAATGTTTAATTCAGCTTCAATTTGTAAGTGTTAGTTTTGTCAGTTCTAAATAAGATCAGATGCCCCCGACCTCCCTGATAATTAACTCCACACTGAGACCTGACTTGTGCCCTTTATATTCGAATCCCCCTGTATTTTCCATTTAAAAATCTGCTCGATCAGGCTGATACTTGTATCAATATTACGTCATTAAGAACGTCACACTAAATAACCTAAAGGTATAAAATAAGGTTAAATGACAGTATTGCGAGTTACTATAGAGCTCTCGGCGTTTGACAGTACAGTACATTACGATGCTTTGTTTTGTCAGTTCAATTGTTTCAACTGAAATTTACACGAGTGTATATATTACATATAACATGTACCGTCCATCTGATATTCTTCGTGTTAAATGAATGAATGAACGCATAAAACATTACGCTTACATGCGAAAAATCAGCAAAACACTCAAAGTATGCTGTATGAAATAATTGCTCACCCAAAGGCTACAAACCCGAACAACAGCGACTTATTCACTGGACTGGCCGTATTTACATGATACGAGACCCATTCCGCGGTTCTAAAAAATAATATATAGAAAAAACTTACACGTGAAACCAAGTCACTGTAACTTTTACTCTATTAGTACGACCAAAACGTACAAGAGCTTTAGGATTCCGGAACAATGCCTATATAATATTTACATAATGTATCATAATGTCCTCAGAAACACAAGGCAGTTATATGCAGTATGTAAACAGCACTTCACTATTGCCGAAAACAGACATAAACAATTCCGCTGTTTCGCCAATAACTGCTGATATTCCTTTTAAATTAGGTGCTGAACAATCACCAGTCTCCTCTAAACGCCGTCTAATTTTGTACAGTGAATCCATGTTCATAATATTACGCGCGTAAAACCGATAAGTAGATTAAACCAGGAAAACGGTGGATCTTTCGGATAAAATCGCTTGCTTGCATTAAAAGTACTGGTCTTTTGATATTCATTGCGAATTATGATACTATATCACTCATTTATGACATAGTATGTTATACAGACTATTAATCAAACGCAAAGTTCCACCGGTGCAAGAACAACTTCAATTCAGTGGATTTCCATATGAAAACAACACGATTTCACCAGCGGTCCCCTGAATAATACAAAGAAATGTGAGGGCATGTACCAACACCCTTTAACTATACGAATCTTGTGAAACCCCTTGCAATATTGTTTTCTTAATGCTAGTTGATTTGCTTTCTGTTTCGAGCGCGATAAAACTAGTATATAAATCTGTTTCACAGAATTTATCAATCTATAAAATAATCGTCTAATCACTGTGACATTTATGTCACAATATTTGGATTTTGAAAAGCGAAAAATATCCATGCTTCCCGGGGTGGCTCGCACAAAAAGGTACTGAGGTTTCCCATCACTTCAGTGTTGCAACGGCGCGACAATAAAAACGTTAACAGTAAAATATATCGTAAACAATGAAAAACAAGCAATGATCCTGATTGAGCAATACATCGCCGATTAAATATTTCGAGCTATTCATAATATGTATTAAATAAATCGGTTAATCTAAACATAATCTAAACTCCGCCTTTTTTCAAGCGGCCTCGCTTTTGCTATTTCAGATGCAATGCAAACCGACTGGTAAAGGTCAAAACTTAAATTAAAAAAAAACACAGACTGCAAACAAAACGAAACATGTAATCATGCTTTTACCTGCCGTGGAACCAGTCCTTGCAGGCGTCACATTCAATCATAAACCGGGTCACGTCGTACGGTAATCTACAGATGCAATAAACGGGTACGGTCGCCATGTTGGATCAATTCACAACAACGCAGGAGAAAGAGGCAGCACAATTCCTCCTGGAACCAGTTTGCAATCAGAAAATCCTAAGAACCGCACTTGGTATCGAACCATTAAAATTATACCGACATCCAGTAACAAGAAAATGATTTTTTTTTCTTTCCCCCCGTAAGTCTTCCAAGTGTTGAACGCACTCTTGACAAAATGTTGAACTAATTGTATTTCCTGAAGTGCATTGTTGTGTGCATGCCCCCTGGTGACACTACAGTATTCAAACATTGGTAAACTGTAAGAAAAAAAGTATCCCTTCATTGTAATGTTGTTACGTCAGCTTGTAGCACTGTATCCACGTCAAATCATATTAGTAGTTCTCATTAATACAATACCGTTGTATCATGTATCCTGTAACATTCAAGCAAGTTAACTAGAATTTACAGGTCATGAAACTTTAAAATCCTCAAAAGCAATTGCACCTCGGAGGATAATGTTTCTTGACGTGTTATTCACCTCTCCTACACAAAATAATAAAAAAATAATGAAATAATAATATAATAATGATAATAATGACAATAATAATATATCCATTATAATTATTTAGTCTGCCCATTCATTTTAATGTAACAAACTCCTCTCAACTGTGACATTCCGTTAAAACATTTTATTTTGGCACACTTAAGACCCTTGTTTTGAAGAAATATGCAAATTTATTTAAACAGATGTTTCAGATCACTATCCAAACTACATTTCCACTGAGACAGGAAGTGTTAACTGTCTAATGTAAATCTCTAAACCTGTCCTTGCAGTTCCTTTTTTCTAAAAGGAGTTTTTTATTTTAGAGGAACGTTATACTTCACATACATATTAATTACAATTTGAATAACCAATAAGAAAAATAAAACATCTTGCATTATAGCACCAAAGCAGAAGAGGTAATCAATGATGTCTATGACGTTTCTGCTGGTAGGGGAAGCTACAAGAGGCAGTAAAGTAGCACCAGGACTCAGGAAGCAAAGAATGTTTAAAAAAACTTTATTACACATGAGAATACAAACAGCCTCAGAATGGAAATCATGAAAATTTAATCAAAACCATAAAGTGAAGAAACGATACCTAGCTAGACAAAGTGAAACTCCAATTAAGAGCTATTTGGATATCAGTGAAGGGGTTCTGCTGCATATTTTGAATTTGAATGAAATCATTAGCTTGTATTTTGTATTTCATATTTCAATCTAGTGATGGACTGGTATTCATTGCATGTATTGTATGTAAAGCAGTTTAATAAATAATATGCCTTCCTTATGCCAGTAGTTTTTTCCTAAATCAATGCATGAAAGCTTTGTTCCAAAATGTCATTAATATACATATTATAGTACATTGCCGTACCATAAGCCCAAACATCTTTATAAATTATTTTGAAAAACAATTTGCAGAAATGGTATTTGTCCACTGGCTATAGCATATAAACAGGCCATCTAGGGCTCAAACCATGACCTAAGGTCACAGATACTGGGATGTAGTGTTGGAACATCTTACAATTCTCAGTCTTAAAACAGTATCAGATGTTTTTTTAGAATATTTTCTTTAATTAAAAATATTTTACAAATCAGGTACATATTACGCATTTCAAAAATCTAGCTAAGTTTTGATAATCACTTAATTTTTAGAAAAAAATAAGAATGCAAACACTGCACAAATTATTATTAACATGAAAGATCACTGCACACTGTGCTTAAACAAGCTGGCAGTCTTGATTAGACCTGACAGCATGGTGTCCTAGTCTGATGATCTTCTCACAGTGATCGAATCTCTCTATTAAAGTCTTGTCATAGAGATACAATTACTTGCTTGGTGTAGACATCCTGCACAACAGGAAAGCCCTCCGCGGTACCAAGTAAACACCACCTCCTTGGGCAGATGGTCTCTTACTTCTTCTTCTGTGACCCTTTCAAAAACACAACCACGTCTGTATATGAGCAGCATGTCAATACTGAAGGCACAGAACTGGACCTCAAACTTTGCTGAATCATTATGATGGCATTTTCAGTTCTACTGATCAGCTTTAACCATTCTAGCATATCAGCTGCTAAAATGTTTAGCCTGGTTGAAGAATTCCATAATAATAATAATAATAATAATTATTATTATTATTATACTCATTATTATTACCATTATTATTACAAATAGCATTATTATTATCAAGTAAGGACAGTCACTCACCTACATTACCCCAGTATTTGTGGCTAAGCTTCTCCCCCAGCAGGTAGAGGGGAGCCATCAAGAGTGCAGAGGCAGCAAAGAAGAGAACCATCTTCAAAGGGCTTAGGTGGGCCAGAATGGGATATACCCAAATGCCTGATGCCTGGTGCACCCATAAGATCCTGCCAGAGTTTTCAAAGAAGAGGGCTCTGTGCTACCATCACACAACTGAATGATTAATACATATTCTGATACGGAAAGATACACAGATATGAAGCATTTTGTAGGAATTTAAGGAACGTTTAAGGTAAATTTAACAACTTTCTATGAGGTTCCATTGTAATCTGCCTGTTTGTAGCACACATGATGTGAGAATGCCAATCACTTTAATAGAGGAGAGATTACCAAGCCAAGTAGATAGCAGAAAACAGTGCCAAGCCCACGAGACCTTTCATTCTTCTGGGATATTGATGAGGTTGAAGGTACAGCTCTATCAAAAGGAGGAGCATGATGGCTGTGTGCTATGGACACAATAAATCACCCAGTTTATTCATCTGAACTAAAAGCAAAGTTAGGCATGCATATTACATGTAGCACATATTGTGGGATGAGATAACATATTTTATTGATCCTAGGGAGAAATTTTGAAATGCAGCAGTGACGTACATAAAATGCACAGATACAGACGCATAGTGCAAACAAATATGTTGAAAGCTTAATCCTTCTTGTTATAGCCATATATCATGGCACAGGCTAAATGCTACGAACGACGGTGCTGTTGTATTGCAAAACTTACCATTGCATGATTGAGCCACAGAGGAATAATGCTGTCTATATGTTTAGGATAAACCAGTTCCCGGTCAATGGTATATAGGAACCAAAAAGAGATAAACACAAACTGAGGAAACAGCAAAAATAAAACCATATTAATCAGTAATCTGCAGAAATTTATGACATCAGACATTCAAGTATGCAGAAAACATAAAAAGTATTGAAGAAAACTCACCGTCCCAACAGGAAATACCAACACAGTGAAGAATATATCTTGTGTTTTAATGAGAAATTTGGGACATCTGCCGTGAGGGGCATAAAACAGTTGATGGATCATATCAACCAAACAACAAAGTCCAAAGAACGATGCTTGCATAACCTATAGAAGAAAAATGTATTAAACATATAGATACATATTTTTGTTTGATTTACATGAATCGAATTTAGCTTTACTGTACATGTCTACAAGGAAACGTGAAAAAACGTGAAAACTACGCACCCGCTTTTAACACGGTATTTTTAATACGGTAAAAAATGAAATCCTTCACGGACACGTAAAGATCATGCTTTGGTGCTACACTTATTGTGAATCAACACATACAACCATCCGACAATAATACACTGTGCTTGAGTTAAATATAGGCCTAACTTAAATATTGCATAAATAAGCTTGAATTTAATACGTCTTAAATACGAGCTCCAAGTAAACTAACCTGATGGCCAATTAAAGTACCTCGTAAATTACAACTTGCACTGTATCTTGGTGTCCTTCATTGCAACATACATGAACACGTTTCTAAATAACATTGTCTAGCTGCTGTAAATGTTTATACTTGAACAACGGATAATGTCGCTTGTTGGAGAGAAACTTATAACAGCTCCACCTGCTATGTAATCGTAATCGTTTATGCAAGGTTAAATGTGCAATCCGTCTGAAACATTGTAAACGATCAACTAGTTATACTGCTAACTTGTACCAATCGATGAATAATAAAGCCTTACAAGATTGATGAAAGTCAAATATTTCCATCGTCCTCCGTATGAGTTGGCTCCGGGATGCCGCTTGGCAACTGCGAGACTGCAGTTTGAATTAACTACATAAACAGCCCATACAAATACTACTAAATGAATAAAACCCCGCCACTGCAGCGGCACTGTAACGGCAGCCATTTTCCCAGTTCCGCACGCGATCTTGAACAGAATACGGTGACGTCACAATCACGACTGCCTTCACGTTCTGAAAATTCGGTTATATAATAGGGCATTCCTTGTTAATCTTTTATAACAGGATTATGCTTTGTCACTGTCACTATAACCCTTTGCTCTCCTGCATATACAGACACGGAATAGTGCATTTTGTACCTGCTGTTTTAGGCTTCTCAGTGGGGTGTGAAAGGACCCCTTATGATAATTTGCAAACAGATTGCTTCCATATCGCATCATATCTAAGTGTTGGAGGTTGGCAAGTAATATATGTGCTGGGAGGGATTTGTCATTGGGGCAACAGAACTGTTCAGTGACAAGTGGCCTGTACTACGAAGCAGGGTTACTAGCTTATCGGGGTAACTTGTCGGATTTAAGGTACCACAGTCTAAATGGACTTCATATTCGTTCACTTAGATTTTGCCCAGACTACCTAAAATCCGTCAAGTTACCCCGACAAGCCAGTAACCCCGAATCGTAGTTCAGGCCACAGGGATATGAAGTTGAGGCATTGCTGCTTCCAGATTATCTTAACCTGGAACTTTTAACTTCGAACAAGTAAGATGCACTTTTCCTCGGTCCTCTACTCATAGGAAATCATATGAGAACGTTTAACTAATTTTAATAGCTTTCGCTGCCACATTTATTGTTTTTGTCACTTTTATCTGTCTCTGCCTCCCCTGACTGCCAAGAACTCCTGACACTTTCCCTGAGAGTTTCCCCAAATCCTGGGCGTTAATCCACCAAACTGAATAATGTCTGTATTTTCTCCTATTGACCTGAATTCAGCATCAAGCTGCCTCTTGATCCTCTTCCTGCAATTTTTTTTAAACATGTTGTTGGCAAATGTTCTGAATATTGTTATTCTTTCTTTGAAATAAGGTACTGTGCTTAGTAATTATAAGATAATCTGTAACGTTCAATTTCTTGGTAAAATAATTGAGAAAATTGTGTCTATTCAGCTGATTGATTAATTATCTAACACTAATAATGTCCATGAAGTATTTCAATCTAGCTTTTGGACATGCCGTGGTACTGAAGCAACTTTTCACAAAGTGATTTAAAACTAAATAGAGACTCATGTTCTTCTAGATCAGTGTTTCTCCAACCAGTCCTCAGGGACCCCCAGACGTTCCATGTTTTTGCTCCCTCCCAACTCTCAGGGAATTGGGAGAGAGTAAAAACTTGGACTGTCTGGGGGTCCCTGAGGACTGGTTTGAGAAACACTGTTCTAGATCTCAGTGCTGCCTTTGTTACTATAGACCTTGAGATTTTGCTGAACTGGCTGCACACCTGGATTAGCCTTTCTGCTACAATCTTAAACTGGTTCAGCTCATATTTAAGTGGGCGTGAATACTGTGCTGCAATTGATTCCTATGTCTCCAAACTTTCAACCATTACATGCGGAGTCCCCCAAAGTTCAATTTTAGACCCTATATTATTTAACCTTTACATGCTGCCACTTCAAGTATAAGTAATGAACATAAAATCAGCTTTCATCAGTATGCAGATGACACTCAGTTTTCTCTGTCTCCAGCTCCTGATATACATGGCTCTATCTACTTCCTGCTTGAATGCATAGATGACATAAACTTGTGGGTGTCCACAAAACTTTCTGCAACTGAACAAGGAAAAAACATAGATTCTTTGTATTTAGAATCAATGTCTCTGAAGGCCAAACAAGTTAGAAACTTGGAAGTCCATTTCAATGGCGCAGCAAAACAGCATACTGTCACCCTCGTAATATCACCATAGTCTGGGGCATGTTATCATATGTTGCATATCTAGTCTACCTAAGAAATCCATTTCAAACCTGCA
>JAODLD010000113.1:28951391-28963988 GCA_026781065.1 Mormyrops boulengeri
GAAGATGCAGCTTTTAGTCACTATGGTCCCAAAATCTGGAACTCTCTCCCAGAAAACCTGAGAGCTACTGAATGTCTTAGTACTTTCAAAACTAGGCCTGCAATAATCAATTATTTTATGAATTTATTTTATGTACGTATTATAATCAGTTACTTTATAAATTTATTTCCGAGAATATGTGGGGTCGCTCCCTGGAAGAGGTACAGGCTAGAATCCCTTTACGGTAAAAGTTAAATTCCCCCGTGGAGAACATTGGTGTTTAGAGTCTCCCACGCTTTTGGTGGTATTTTATTTTATTTTATTTTATCATTTGTGCTTATCACAATTTCTTATTATCATTTTATCTTATTTTAATTTCGTTTTCTTCTGTTAAAATGACTGTAATGCACATTGTAATGCCTGTAATTAAAACAGTGCTTTATGAATAAAGACTGATTGATTGATATAAGGTGGGGAGGAGTGCCAGGGGGAGGGGACAGTAAAATGGGGTAGTATCCAAAGAGGAAAATGTATTTAAATATTTAACCATCAGAATCTCAGTCTGCAAGAACAATCATTGGTTCGTTAACAACTTATCTCCACAAGGTGGCAATAATGGACAGTGATTTCATTTAATTCTTCTGTCCAGATCTATTCCCAGCTATAAAACATGCATCCCGGCTTTTTCCTCACTCAGTATGTATAAATTTGGTAATTAGCTCTGTTTCAGTCTGACTGTGTGATATTAGCTATGAATAGCATCGCACACACTATAACTTCTTTCCATTTAAATATTTCACATCCATTAATAATCTTTGTGTGGCAGGTTTCCAGGTACAATGAGCAGAGAACCGTCATGTGTACCCAAAAGGTTCTGTGTCTTTGCTACTAAGCTGCCTCACAGCTTGAACTGCATTTCTGGTATCAAGGTCATGTCTAGGACCATGATGTGGAAAGTGACAAGTAACCCCTGTAATTTTCTTTTGTTGGAGCTGTAACAGCATTTGTTGTTAAATGAGCTGTGCCAAAGTGCACCCAAGCTAGAAATGTGAGGAACTGATTACTATCTTTGTGAGTCCAACCTCTTATCATGCTGGGATCAATGAACCTAAAATCCCAAGTATCACAATAGAAGTAGTTAGTGTTGTATTAATGCAAAATGGATCAATAGTGAAACAGAAGATGGAATAAATCTGTGACACTCAAAAGGCCTTTGGTTTGAAGGCAACGGTAAAGCAACAAGCCAGTCAGTGGTCAAGCTGAAAGAGAGCTGGGATCTCATAAAATGCATTGGCAAATAGGAATTATTATAATTTTTCATGTTATGATATCTTCTATGATATATCGGTATCTTGGATCCTTTTCATGAAATTAGAAACATTTTAAAGGTAAAGACTGAAAATGCTACAGAATCAGGTTGCAGAAGGTTTTCATCATATAACAGTATACAAAGGTCAGAGTTCAACATTTCGATCTATTCCACCAGATCAATGTTCAGTACCTTGAAGAGGTGGTGAGGCTCTCTCACTCATTACAGTAGGAGTCCTCCAGTGAGATGAATGGCCATCAGCTACCAATCCTATAGGCCAACAGATGGGTGTGTGATCCCAGAGACATGATGTTTTCTTAGACAATATTCAACAAAGGCTGCAGGAAGACACTCTACTGGGCTTTTATGTAGTGAACTAACACAGTTTGATCCAATAGCACAATAACAGGCATCAAAACAGAATCTTTGAAATTACACATGGTCTACTACACTGCATTTCTAAGCTCAGGTATTGATTGGTTCCCTCCCTTTCTATAGCTCAGCCAGATTTTTTTTCACAATACAAAAGGAAATGAAAAAAGGAATAAAACAAAGAAATTTTTATCAACATATTATTTAATGCATGGTCAGTTTTACAAATGTTCCTTCAGCATAAAAAATCACAGAAATGGTCAGAGTATATAAAAAGAAAATAGTAGTGAAACAATTAAAATAATATCAGTCCTAAAATTTGCTTCCCCTTTTATGAAATGTTCTCTAATCCCTTTTATGTCCCCTTGCCTTTATGATCTTTACAGCCTCTTTGGGTAACCTCTCAGCAGTATTTGCATCTTCTCAAGTGTATTTTCAGCCCATTCTTCCTAGCATATTCTTCCAAGTGTGTCTCCCACATATGGGCTTCTTCGAGTCTATCCACAGGTTTTCTGTTATATTAAGGGGCATGGAGACTGGGAAGGCCATGGTAAAATTTTCGCCTTATTCTTTTTAAACCATTCCTGAGTTGACTTCGCTTTGCGCTTCGGATCGTTATCTTATTGTAGGATCCACTGCCTCTTCATTTTTAGCTTTTTGACTCCGGTAGGAGGCTTTGCCTTAAAATCTGTTGATATTGGACTGCATTCATTATTCATTTCACTTCCTGCAGAGCTCCAGGGTCTGATGCAAAACATCAGCGATCCTCCACCACGTTTGACCGTGGGAATGGTGTTCCTCTTCTCATAGGCAGAGTCTTTTTCTCACCACACATACCTGTGTGAATTATGACCAAATAACTCAACTTTGGTCTCATCAGACCACATAGTCTTGTTCCAAAATTCATCTGGTTTGTTCACATGCTCTTTATCATTCTCCAAGCATGCTTTCTTAGGTCTAGAAGGAAGC
The DNA here is from genome assembly GCA_026781065.1 of Mormyrops boulengeri. Taxonomy (NCBI): domain Eukaryota; kingdom Metazoa; phylum Chordata; class Actinopteri; order Osteoglossiformes; family Mormyridae; genus Mormyrops; species Mormyrops boulengeri. The sequence continues at coordinate 28,954,021 of JAODLD010000113.1, forward strand.
AATGGCTTCCTGCCTGTTTTTCTCCCAAACATTCCACACTTGTGCAGACTGCACTTGACTATGGAGATGTAGACTTTTATTCCATTTACCTCTAAGGACTTTTTCAGGTGCCCTGCTGATTGTTTTGGATTCTTATGTAGTTCTCAAGCAATTCTCCTAGCAGATCTTTCATTTCCACTCCTTGGTAGAGTCTTAGTATGTCCAGGTTTCAATTATCTTCATAGTTGATACTGGTGTCCCTAAATGCATTGAAATTGTTTTATGAAGCTTTATAAAAATTTACCAGTTTCATTTTGAGGTGACCTGACAGTTGCTTCCCTGATCCCATTGTTTTCGTTGCTCTCAGTAAACTGCTCGAGGTTGCTGCTGGAGATCTACCCACTTGCAAAAATAACATGCAAGCCTAACTGAACTCCCCTAGTGCCACTCATCAAGCATTAAGTGCTGACATTGTTTTTGAAAGATCAGGCACCTAATCTGACATATTTAAGCTAAATACCTACAGGGTTTATCAAAGGTGATGTAAACTTTTGAGCTTGATAGGAGAGATGAATTTGGACTAGGACTCAGCTGTTTTAATATTGAGGCCATATCATGTTTTCACAGGGGAAACGCCTTTAAATCAATGGTGAGAAAGAGAGGACATGCAAAAAGAAGTGTGGAAAAGGAAATAAAGTATTGTATCATTTCACTGCAGTACAGAATGTACACACCATATTAATATACTGTTTGTGATGTGTATTAATTTTCACATGACATATGGCATGGTGAGGGTAAGCCTGGTGATGCCATTTATACAAAAAAACATGAGAATACCATGAAGTATACTGTATACACCCGTTTGATGTAGGTCAGATTCATTTTAGCTCAGAAATTTGATGGTGCAAATGAGAGAAACCAAGGACTGAAAACATCTCATAAAGACATTGTTCAGTGTGGAGAGATGTCAAATGTCAAGGCATGAAGTCCCCTGCTGAAACGGGAGATAAAGACAGGTGGTTGAAGAAATGTTGATGGTTGGAGCCTACTGCCCAGGTGGTCTGTACTGGGGCCCATAAGCACATTTGCCACATTTCTGTCTGCTGTACTAAAGAAGGAAAGCAGGGCGATACCTACAAGTATGGTATGACCCCTGGAGAGAAACCCCCTAGATAGCAACTCCTTGGGGGCCGTAGATGTAAAGCACGAAACCACACAGCACACACATAATATAAACACGTGATGCCCCTTGTCACCCCTTGGGGTGAAGCCTGATATTAAACAGATGGTGGTACATACCTAGAAAACTTCAAGACAGAGGGGCACCACATCTACTTCATTCACCTTTTCTATACTCGCAGCCTTAGCGAATGTACATGCACATTTGCGTATATTACATGCAGCCGAAAAAAGGTCCCTGCAACCTAAAAAACAGGTTTTTGTTACATTGTGGGGGACATGCGGTGTCGAGCTAGCTGTGCACACTTAGAACATGCCTTTCCCTTTGGAAGTTGGCAGGGATCTGCATAGTTAGATTGGGCACTATGAAAACATCTGATATATTTGTTGCTTTGACTGGGCCCTGTCATATAAACAAATAACAATGCTAGATTCACACCATGGTTTGCAGACCTACTCAGATTCATTATTTGAGTCGCATGTATATGCATGTATATGTAGTTTCAAAATTATTGACACTGGGGGCTACCCGTGACAGAGTTTGTACGGATGGGAGCAAGCTGAACCATATTATAAAAGGGTAATAGTCTCCCTAAGGGTTATTGAATATCTATAATATTTTGTTTAAGACCTTAATTCTCAAGCAGGACTAAGATTTGTTTTTGCCTACAGTACATTTCCTGTAACACCTGATATATATCAAAATCATGTCAAAACACATTCAGAAATCAACAGGGTTATATTAAAGTTACACATTATTATAGACGGTATCTGGAATAGGATGCCCTCCATTATTTAAAATATTCATCTTCAGAAAAATATGAGTAAGTGCAGTAGGTTGTAAAGGTACAATATACTGTTGGGGCCTTTATTTCCTTGCCAGCACTGCATATAAAACTGGAGAATTAAAAACAAAAATTGCTTCAAGTACATCCCTCGTTGCCACAGGAATTAAATTTCACCAAAAGATGGCTGCTAATTTATAGCAGATGTAAAACAGCCCTCTTATTGATTCAGTCGGACTACAGAGGTAAGGTATAGCGGGTTTTGTTACATTTTCTCATGGTTAATAATACTTTAGTGTGTATTCCCTGTTTACAAAGAGTGTTTCACTGGTTGCCTTTTGCCAAACCTCAGTGGAGGAAGCAGTTGATGGTGTGTTCATTATCTTTGTTCAGTGACAGCTTATCAACACTGTGATGTCACTTCATGCTTGTATTTTCTGTTTGACTTTTGATTTTTTTTTTCATCTCGGTAATAGAATCTGACCATACTAATGTCTTGCTGATGCATTGGAACAACAACCATATGTTGTTTTTCATCTTTTTCCTGAGAAATTTGCATTTGTTTGCCTCTCCTGATATTTTCACTACACATATGAAAAGCACCCTGCTCCGGTTCCAACTCCCCATGCCATGAATTGTCTGTTTTCCTGCCCCTGAACACTGTGAGACCCATAATGGTGCTGATTTTTCAGCATTCACGAACACAGCAATTAGTGTTGGTTTTATGAACTGTTTGCTAATTATAAACAGTGTTTTCTGTCACTGTTCCCCTGATGGTTTTTTTTTTTTGTTTTGCCTCTTTAATCTGGTTAAAGCAACAGCAGTTTTTGTCGCAAACATGGATGGTTTAAGTTTCAGTTTTTGTAGGGCAACCTAGAACAATGATTCGTGAACCAGTCCTCGGGGGCCCCCAGATGGTCCATGTTTTTGCTCTCTCCCACTTTCCTGGGTGTTTTCAGGTTCAAAATGTCTAAGACAGCAGTACACAAGAATGAGGTGAAGCAGGAGACACTTGGAACAACCAGAAACCAGCCAGGTAAAGGGCAAAAGCTACATTCTAATGGCAGAGATGACTGCTAACTCATCCGGCAGTTTCTCATTAATCATAGGATGACCTTCAAAAACAATGGGAGACATTAAGTGCAGGTGTGAAGCACACTGCTTGGACAGTTAATATCAGGCTCCTAGACACAGGACTGATGTCCCATTAAGTAAGGAAGACACTCTTCATTAATGAGTAACAGAAAAGAACCAGGCTGCAGTTTGCAATTAATAAATATATCATTCACAGATGCGTACCCATTAATTCAGAAATGAGTGAAACAAAAAATTGTGCTGTGGTCTCTTATTTTTTTCCACGGCTGCATATAATTATATTATAGCACAGTACAGTGCAAATGTTTTTTTGCAGTTCAAGAAAATGTTTAAAACTGTTTATCTTAATAGTAAGTGCCGGCTGTACGTGTGTTGAGTTTGCATGTTCTCCCGGTGTTGTAATGGGGTTTCCTTTGGTTCTCCGGTTCCCCTCACGGTCCCAAAGGTATTAATGGTGTGTGAGTGTGCCCTGTGATGGGTTAGCTCCCCATCCTGGCTTGTTTCCTACCTTTTGCCCATAGCTACTGGAAATAGGACAATAGTGCCGCTGAATAGGACAAGTGGTACAGAGGATGGATGGATAGGTGGATAGTATATTTTCTCAGAAAAAAATATATCATTAGAACATATGTAAGTGAACAATAACATAGCAAAAAGCAAAAAGAATTTCTTCTGTTCTCCAAAAAGTTACTGACATTTAGTTGGATAGCTAGAAGAACAGCGCTTCAGATCCCAAACCCCACCTCAGTAGCACCTCAGTGATTCCATATATTTGTTAAATTTCACCTACAGCTCACTTAATTAATTAACTTAATTAGTCCACTAACTCGATATAGTATTGATTAGCCAAACACGGTATGGTGGTGGTCCAGTCAACAAATACATTGGTGTATTGGATGGTTACTGGAAAGGCTGGGGTGCCCTTCGGAGAGGTTTTGGACTAGCTGAGCTGATGCACTCTGTCAGACATCATACACCAGCATGAAGAACATTTAAACATTTATCAACATCATACAGTATATACATCCACACCTAAACTCCAGGTTTAAAGACTCTCACTCAGAGATATAACGAATGCTACAACCTAGATGACAATATAAATCTGAACTACTGATATTTGGACTAAAGGTTCTGTAAGCAGCAATACCCAAGAATGGAGGGGAAGTGTACCTTTCAAGAAAAAAACTTTCTTCTGTGTTTAGAGAAGCAAACATGCAGGGGCATAGGAGTTTGATACTGCGGGTTTAGGGCGCATGATGGATATTTCTTAGAGCAGAAATCTGTTTTTTATAGGTTAGTCTTGCTAAAATGTATTTCCTGGAAGACATAATTTTCCTGGCTATAATGTAGATACTGCGTTTTATGGGAAACCCCTTGTATATACATGCCCTTTTCCCAAGCTTTTTATTCACCTCCCTGCTCTTTGGGGGTGTTAATTCTCTGCGGATCACAGCTCACTCACAGCTAGAATAGTAACAGCAGCCAAGTTCAGTCCTGAGCTTTGAGGACCAGCCATATTCTCGGCTTGCTGTTCCACTCTTCAGATTAATTGATAGTTTAAATTATAGCGGTGTTTCTTAAACTACAGATAGAAAACATTTTCCAGTTTTATATATTCTGCAGTTCAATGAGTGGTTTTCTCTTTGCCATTACTATCTGAATTTTATCCTACATTTGATTAAGTGTGCATAGAAAAAGTGTAAAAAGTTTTGGAATATATTTCTTATACATGAGTCTAGCAGCTCATGTGAGCTGAGATGCAGCATCTTAAATTTCATTCAATCCCTACAATAGATAGTAACCCAGCTGGTTTTGTCAGATTTCTTTAATAACCACGAGTCCTTTTTTGGAAACTTAAACTTTAACTCTTAGTCCATTGTCATTTCTTCCATACGTAAACCCAGTGAGTCTGTTGCAGTACTTTATAAAAACAGAAATCATTACTCACATGTTGTGTAAGCTGCACCTTTTTGTCAGCGGTGCTTTTGCCTAGTATACTTTATCACTGAAAAATTAAATTTGCACTCACAAAAGCTAGTGTGTGAATAGGTTCAGCTAAATATAAAACTGAAGAAGAACTGAACAGCTCCTATTGTCTAAGGAACATCAAGAAAATTCTTCAGGACCCATCACACCCTGGACATCTACTGTTTGAATGCCTGCCTTCAAGCGGACTTTCAGATTCATAAAGACCAAAACTAGCAGACTAAAAACACTTTCCATCCTTCAGCCATCACCATGCTAAATGCTGCTAAGCTGACAGTCTGATCTAGGGCACCTTCATGTTCACAGTACAGTCTCAGTTGGACCATTGTTTAACTTTAATGCTGCTATTTTCAAGCGCAATAGGTAAAATGTGCAATATGTTGAAACTATGGGGTATGACTGCTTTATCGTGCTGGTCTGTTTGTTTGTTTATTGTTTGTTTATTTATTGGATTTATATTGTTTTATTGTTACTAATTTGTCTATTGTTTTGATGTTGTGACACTGGAGAGGACGAATTTTAAATTTCATTGCTGTGGAAACAATAAAGCATCTAATCTGATCCGATCTGAAAACAGGATTTTCTGCAATATCGATGTGTTTCAGCTCTGTGATTATGTAAGAGAAGCAGTATAGTATTTTCTTTACATCCATTATTGTAGACCAATGCAGTTAAATGAAACCAATTAGATGACAAACTTATGAAGTAATTAGGAAAAAGAAAAGCATCCAAGGTATAAGTAATTTGCATAACTTTTTTCTTCTGTACCAAACTACGGTCAACAATTTGGGGGTTGGCCTCTGTACATTGAATAATAAGAATAATTATAAGATTCCAGTTGTAGTTTTGTCAGATACTGCTTATGTGATTGAGGCTACTGTGATCCTGAGCTTGGTGTAGGGTTAGGGTCCACTCTCCTTGGTATTAATGAACTTCACACTTCAGAAGCCTGAGGTATCCCAAGCAGCCAATTAAGTTTTTCAAACCTTTCTTAAGCAACCAAAATATTTTCTTTATGCTTCAATGGAAAAGTAGTACTGGTACTTCTTTTACAATTGTAATTATAGGGATATTCTTTGGCCAGAAAGGATAAATGTTAGTAATTGTTTCTAGAGTTTGGATAAACAAAATGCAGTGGTGCCTCATACTTTGATTTGTTTCAGGAGCTACGGGTCGTTTGAACTCTGAATTGTTCAAATTCCGAATCAGTTGTCCCGATTAGAAATAATGGAAAGTGAATTAATCCATTCTCAGACCCTAAACAATACCTATCTAGATAAACTTAAATACACATAATTTAGGGTAAAAATAACAAAATTAAATGCCCTAAATAATCGTTTAAACCCGAAAACATTAAATAAAATACGTAAATACTGTATAATAAGATGAAAAGTGCATTTCCACAGTATTCTTGGTTAATAGACAGGGGTTACATATACAGTATATATAACAAAACACCAAAAAAAAACGGCCGTAACACAGGGAGAGTGAAAGACGACTTGGGCGCACAATGATGTTTATATTAGTTTATTTAGCCTATATGTACTACAGATTAGCTCCCATTTCACAAAACATCAGTCTTTGTACCTCCGTATGGGTCCAATGATTAGACGCATCCTCGTTCTTCATACATAACAAAAGCTACACTCAGCAAGAACATTGCAAAAACTACCACTAGATAATGTCCCATTCACACATCATCGTTTAGGGACTAAAAGAGGGGAAGAAGAGCTCACTGTATTAGTAAAAGTCTAATGCTTTTACTTTATTTCAATGATATTCTAGATCTGTCTCACAGAGATGAAATAATGGAATAATTGTTCAAGCGTTAGGGTACCTACTGTAAAAATACAGGCTACTGTGTATGGGTCGATAGCCACCCAGCCTTTTAGGGCAAATAAATGACAATAAAACCATAATTTTAAGCTATTTTGCCATAAATTTTGTAATATTTTTGCAGATGACAAGTACATAGCACACAGAATCATACAATCCCTGGTGCTTGTTTCACAAAACAGCATGTCTTACTTAGCCGGATAGCTTGTCGGATTTAAGGTAGTCTGTGCTAGATGGACTTTATCTTTGTTCACTTACATTTAGCCAAGACTATAAATATGACAAGTTATTCGGCTACGCAAAAAATCCTGCTTCTTGAAACAGGCCCCAGGAGAGCTGGAAAACATGACGTCACGGGTCACTTTTGAGGGGCATGTATAACAAAGCCATTAGTCGGATAACTTGTGGGATTTAAGGTAGCCAACCAACAAAGGTATGCATACAAGGGTTAATATTTAATCTGGTACGACTTTTTATGATTGCTACCATATAAACAGTTGCCAGTAAGAACAACAGGCTTGTTTGTTTCCCTCTGTGATTTTTAACAATTTGCCTTGTCTGTTTCATTTTCCAGGATTTAGTGTGACTGTTTGTTTTGTGGAACCCAGGGGAGACAACATGTGAATAACCACACCGAAGCACATGCTACTAATTTATGGAAAAAAAACCACTGCCTTAGATATAAATTCTTTTATATATCTGTAAAATGCTAAAAATCACACCCTACAACTGTTGTTCTCCAAGTAACCGCTGGTTTAATAGCTGCAGTGAACATGGGCTTTGTTTTTATTTCTCGGTATAATGTGCAAGATTTTCCATGAAATAATTAGGATAAAAAAGAGATTAAACAGTGAACACAAAATGAGGGTTCTCTGGTGATACCTGTGGCTGATTTAACCAGGGAGCCTTAAGCTATGTAGAAGAGGTGTCAGTCAAATATTGTCATATTAAGTGTTACAGAAGCAAACGAAAGCTTTGTCATAAACCCTAAAATGGATTTCTCAACCCCAAACAAGAACAAACTGCAAAATGAACTTGGGATTTTTAAGACTTGCATGTAATCATGACTCATCATGATTAGGCAAAGTATACTAAGAATCATTTCTTAGTATACCTTGCCTAACAAACAAGCCATCATTTTATTCTTCTGCATAGTGTACAAGTACTTAAAAAAGATTCATACAAAGCATACTTCTAAACCAAAAGCCTAGTACCTTGACCTGAGTTCACTGTAGCTGCAGGCAGAATTTTTCTGTGCATAGTTTAAATTATCATTTGATACATCAGGTGCATATATATCATGAATCATATTAGTGCCTAGGTCATCAAGACAACTGATATTTTCCATTTCAGGCATGAGCTACAGGTAGGAAACAGTAGCTTAGTAAGTCATAACCACTGAATGTTTATTTATCCACATGGTGCATTAGAAATATATAAGATTTGGGTTAAAGTGGTGAGTAAGAACAACAGGTAACTGTTTGAAGAATAAAAGTTTTGAATGAAGCCTATTTCTTGCCACTAATAATTTAATAATAATTAATAGTGATAATTCTTTTGAGAAGTCTTCACAATGATGATGTGTTATATGAGGAAGACTTTTTTCAAGAAATGGGAATGTCTAATGAAAAAAGAATCACGACGTTCCAAACATTGCACAGTTTTGTGAGAACATGTCTTTTCACAGCCTCATTCCAAGCATTAATACTCTACCTCCATATACTCTCCATTTCAAACAGAAACAAAAGTATGTGGTTTCCATTTAGGAACATATTCAAACAAACAAACAGAATGGTGGGATGTTCATTTGCATGGACAACAAAACAAACGTAATCCTGAAATGCTATCAGAAAACCACCAGCAGAAATAATACTTGACTCTTCAGATGCTGCTCTAGAGACAAAGCTTATGTTTGCTTGACCCGGAAATTCCTCTTTTAGACAGAGAATCACACAATTCCCACTTTAAGAGAGCCCAAGCAAACCCAATGAGCCCTTTCCTAAGTGCTGCAGATCAGGAGATAAAATATAAAAGAGAATGAGTTTTCTACAAAAATGTCCCGCAGGCTGACAGCAGACATCATTTTTGTCCAGACCTGACAACGTTTAGCATTCAGAGTGGCTGCCTCAATGCTGCCTTGGCATCCAGGTGTATTAAAAGTGTGCATTCTGAATTAAACGGAGCTGTTGAACCCCATCGATCATAGAGATAATAATCACTTTATTTATCCCCTTGGGGAAATTGTCTTTACACCTCCCTCAACTTGCTCTTTGTAAACAAGCTGTCTGCAAAGGGCTGCCACCTGTGGCGGCGCCCAGGGAGCAGGGGGTTGTGGGTCTTGCTCAGGGACCCGCAGACGTGCTGAGATCTCAACCCCCCAAAGCTCAACCCAAAGTTATGCTATGTTATGGATTAAGCCAATAGGTTCTTTTTGTCTTATGCACTATTCTGAATGTAAATATATTTAAGAAGACTGATTGACAATGAACGGTAAAAGGAAATATTATAAAATGATGGTTATGACTCATTTGAGCTGTTTGTTTTACAGTTAGATTAAGAACGGTGCTTTCAGTCCATGTCAGTCAACCATGCAGAAGTTTGTCATTCACTGCCATCATCCATCTGCCCCCAGGATGCTGGAAACAAAGTATGCATTCTACAGCAGAGCTGCCGGCCTTAGGGACCTCTGCTGCTTTAGCGTGTATCAAAGTATAATAGCCAGGGATGCTCATAACTGGTTTGCAAGTGCGCATTCACCATATAAAGTGATATGTGCTGCAGTTTATACCTTTATACGGCTAATGAAGTACAAAGTAGCCGTAAAAATGTCAACATGCGAGGTAATTTCTTGTCATAGCAGAGCAAATGCACATAAAACAAATATGCATCTGCACAGTAATTACTAGTGTTGTAGTCAAGACCGCCTAAACCGAGACCAAGACATTGCCGAGACCAGAGGGTATCAAGACCAAGACACTGCTGAGACTTGAGGGTACCAAGACCGAGACCAAGACACACTAAGGCGAGACCGAGACCAAGGCTGGTCGAGACCAAGACCAAGACCGAAAACAGACTAGGGCTAGAATCGACATCACATTACTCAGATCA
>JAODLD010000113.1:28967650-28994551 GCA_026781065.1 Mormyrops boulengeri
TGTGTGTGTGTGTGTGTGTGTGTGTGTGTGTGTGTGTGTGTGTGTGTGTGTGTGTGTGTGTGTGTGTGCGTGCGTGTACAGATTGTAGTTGTTACAAACTGGAAACCAGACGAATAAGAATCAATAGCAGAGTTTAAAGTATGTAAAAACAAGACAGGTACTATGTAAGCAATGTCATTCTCTTTTAAAAAGTGTGAGGGGCTGTATTATTTCCAGGAAAACACAACACATAAGGGTTCAAATGGGAGTCATACAATAATTTCACGGTGGTTTATGCGTAATTTGCATGGGTGTGGGAGCCCTGAGAGAATGCCTGTGCTCTTCTGTCTTGCCCAGCGGGTGGTGGTGTTGCTCTTGAGTAATGGTTTCACGGCTTGTGTAGCGTGGGATGTCCTTATCTCCTTTTCAGAACGAGGGATTTTTTCCAGTCGTCGGTACATGACAAGGGACGATGAAAGAGAGTCGTCTTCCACTTCAGTCACGCCTGTGACCTGAATCTTCACTCTGGCTTGAACCGAAAAAAGAAATGAATTGCTCATTTATGGGTATATAAGATATTCCTGCAAGTGCAACAAGTGTTTTGTTGTGTTATTTAAATTTATCAGTCTGGCTTTTCGGCACATTGTTCTGAATTTTGCTGTTTTCGGGAAATTTTTTGATCTGGATATTTATAAACGCTATTTTTTCCTGGATAACTTTGTTTTTTGGTTATAATTTTGAGATGACTAATTCTTGCATTTTTACCATTGGGATTTTGTTTTTGGTAGAAGTTTTAGCTGCTGTGGCGAGGGGTATGTTTTCTATCTATTTTCAGTTACTTCATACACGTTGGCGCCACACCATGGAAGCTTAGACGCTAATGACATTTCTGCTTGATTACTTCTGTATGCTAAATTATGAAACACAATCCCAAGCGTTCCTTAGGATAAGGTATACGTATATTATTCATTGTAATATGTCTCACCCTCCAAAATTGTTTAAAGCCAACACCCCTATTACATAAAATACAGCCGTGTTAGGAATAGCGATTTCGACTTGGACAACGTCCTGCTCTTTCAGCACGGTCTCCACATTTCTTATTGCGTCCTCCCACAATCCAAAAGGCATGCAGTTCTGTTAGATTGTCACTTACAAAAGACAACATGGCGTTTATTTGATATTTACATAAATAAAACTTAAAAAACAAGACTGCCCAGTTAAACCGGAATACGAACGATGTTTGCGTTAAATTTTTTGTGCATTTGCTGTCCATGACTTGTTCATACTTTTATTAAATTAATATTTAGAAAATTTTGCCTGAATTTAACCAAAACTTTGGCATGTTTTAAGGTCCGAAAAAAAACAATAGGGCTTTGTTAGTACATTTAAATCATTTTCCTAATTACATGATCATTTTTGAACGTATAAATATTATTATGCTTTACTTTCTCTAAAAAAGAAAATTAACCGGGAGAAAAAACACCAATAATTCACACTTTTGAATGATGGATATACAGTACAGCATAAGTTGTACACAAATACATCATACACATAAATACACATAAATCGCACAGCTCCCTGAAAATAACATAATTGCTTTTTTACATCAGTTTGATTGCAGTGGTCAGTCCTTTCAATAATTCTGGTTAGTGGTTTACTTCTATTGTATCTCCCTGTTTGGTGCAATTGAAGGTTCCTCACCAACCAGCACAGATGTCAACAAGCTGTCGAGACATCAGACAGGGCAGCTGGTCGACCCCGTGAAGCATCCCACAGTGGAGCCAACTGGCCATCAGAGAGAAAACATGGTGAATGTCACGTGCCCAGAGTGTGAGATGTCAAGGCCTCCAATAAGATCAAAACGGTGCACATGCTACTCTTACAAAGACAAGGAATGTGTGTACTACTGTCATCGGGGCATCATCTGGATCAACACACCAGAGTGAGTACATTCAATGGCATCTGAATTGGGAATATTAAGGAACTTTGCTGCCCGCTATTTATATAACCCTTTCTTAGACAGTTGGGACCCCATCCTGGATTATTCCCTACCTTGTGCCCTTAGCTTCCAGGTTAGGTTCCAGACACCACGGCCCTAGATAAGACAAGTGGGTATAGAAAACGACTGGATTGATAGATGCAGAAACATTTTTATTATGATATTATTAATGCGAGTGTATTTATACACTACATTTTTATTATGATATTACTAATATGAGTGTATTTATTTGTGTGGCTAGGTGTGTTTTTGAGATAGAGAGAAATAATGCTAACGCTAACAGGCAGCATAAGATAAGATCAGATAAGATAAGATAAGATAAGATAATCCTTTATTAGTCCCACATTGCAAATTTCTCACTTGTGGGACTAATAAAGGATTATCTTGTCTTATCTTATCTTGTCGTATCTTATCTTGTCTTATCTTATGCTGCCTGTTAGCGTTAGCATTATTTCTCTCTATCTCAAAAACACACCTAGCCACACAAATAAATACACTCAGTACATTTCTTATCAAAAATATCACTAGTGCCATAAGCCACAAAGTAAAAGTACAAGTAAAAAGACAAATAAGATATGGATGCTACAGGGAACATATTTACACAACATGAGATGTTAGGACAGACACCATGATTATTTATCTGGAGCCAGTGCAGATGGAAGGTACAGTGAAAAGGTACAGTGAAAAGGTACAGTGAAAAGGTACAGTGTTTAATGACTGTAAGAAAGGTAGAAAATATACCCAAGAGGGATGAGAGCAGCAATTCAAGATTGGGAGACGGATAACCTGGGTTTTGTGCCATGATTGGTTCCACCTGTCTCCAAATCCTGCTGTGTGCTTGACATGATTAGCTCTGTTTTTGAGCAAATATAAGTCACACCAAAATCCTGGCTCAGCATCTTGACAACCACAGCCTGTAGGCATTTTCCAGTCTCCACTCGATAGTTAGGTCTTCTTTAAAATTGTAATATGATTTTATCTTGGCTGTGTGACTTCAGCCATCTCACGCCGAATCCCTTTTAGTCCTCGAAAAAGGCCCTTAATTGTAGAGTATTTTGCTTTCTGCCCTTGGACCATAAACATCTGAAATGTGGCTGCTGTGCTATTGCACTTCATGCAGGGTAAGTGTGCAACTCATAAAAGTCAATAGCATGACTAGAAAACAGGCCACTCTGCTTTTTCATGTGATTTATTAAATGTGTTACTTGCTATTAATTCAGGAACGGATTAGAGCATTTGCGTCTGATTAAAATGATATCTTTCCCTCTTTCTTCCCCATATTTATAAAAAATATGAATGCGATTCAAGAAATAACTAGATCCGTATCGGCTATACCTTTTTTTGTCTATGAAGGAGAGGAAATTCAGAAACACTCAGAAGTAGCTTAACCTAAATAGATTTTGTTTCAGTGTACAGGATGAGGTTGGACAGATCGCTGGATACCAGCTTTATTGTTACACTACCTGTAGCAACACTTCTCACTACGTTAGTTGAACGTGATGGGACAAGGAGTCACACATGTTTAGCACTCGATCGGTACAATACTTGTGATGTTCTTGATTTTAGTTTTGATGCTTTCGCTTATCATTGTTCCAGAGCTTAAATCATTTCCTATTGTGAAGGATTGACGCAACTGGTAATCAAGTAGGCCTACGCATTTGTCGTATAAAGCGATACGAAAAGCAATTCCTTACTTGCGTACCAGTTATGTAAATCCCCGTCTGCGTCGTTTGTTGTAAAATGCAGTGCTTTTCTCTGACCAAGAGGGGGCGTCTGAATCAAAACAGCTTGCTTTAATCAGCGAATGAATCTGAAGCAAATTTCAAATCTTTTTTGCAAACAAAAATATCAAATATTCTGCTGACACTGAAATTTCTGCTGAGACGAATGAACATGGGAAACAATAGTCATCAGATCTATATAAAGAGGTATCTGACTCTGTGATCGTTTGAAATATTTTAGCAATTAGACAACAGAAGTTAAATTGTGTAAGTGGTGTTAAAAAAATGAGTCTCTATAATGGTGCCAAGAACTGGGCATGTCTAATATAGTTGCACATGACGGGATATAACAAGCTTCGGAAAGCATTCACGGTAAAAGTTCTGTCCACGGTCCTGATGCTGATCTTTTAGGTAGCGTTTTAGATGCATATTGATGTTTACTAGAAGACAGGCAAGGTAATTATGAAAATTATGCTCAATATACAGTAATGCAAAAAAAAATTTTAAATGACCATTGAGCCATTTGGTTTATACTGTCTGCCTTAAGCAACATCAATGTCTTACAGTATCCCAAATGCATTTTTCATTGTCAGCTGCAAGAAAAATTTAAATGGTTATTAGAAAGGATATTAGAGAATTATACTATAGGATTATCCTTTCTTAGTGGTGGCACTCCTAATTTTATAATTCAGATTTTAGAAAAAGTTGTTCTGATTTTATGATCTGGGGCGTTGTGACTAAACTCTTGTCTCTAAGCAACACAGTGTGCAGATGTCTGAGAATGGACTCAGATCAAAGGACATATTCTATGACAGTCCTAAGTAATTTCTAACAGATGAGTCTCACATCTCCATTTGCACATTTTTTTCATAGGCCTCCAGCAGGCCCGGACATGTGTTCTGATGTTTGGTTTCACCCATTTTTCTTTACTTTATTGGTCCTATTAGGTAAACATTGCATATCTACATATTAAGGGTCTATACCAGGGCTGTTCAAATCTCAGTCCACAAGGGCCGGGCCCTGTCGATATTCCACCCTTTCTTTACCTGTGAGCCGGGTGTGAAGCCTTTGGCCAATCAGAATCAGTAATTATTAAACTAACTGCCTGGGAGAACTGAAAACACGACCTGGATTTGGAATGGAGTGCCAGATTTGAAGAGCCCTGATCTATACATTTAAATATCAAATTGGCTAAATGAACTCTGTGATAATCATGTGATCCTAGCATGATGCTCTTGGTTTTACTATGCACTAAAAACACAGCAAACAGCATAAACACATCAAACTGGGTCCATGTTCAGTTAACAAAGCAGTTTCAAGTTTTATCTGTCACATACACAAATATATATGTTGTACATGTGTGTAGTGAAATGCTTTTGTGTATGTGACAAATTAAACTTGTTGCTCAGCAGTATTTTATCCAATATTTCCTGGTACAGGGGAATGGTGGGCTTAGTGCCTATTGCAGGATGCTGAGGGCACAATGTAGAGGGAGAGCCTGAAAAGGATGCCAGGGAGGAGACAGGAGGGTCAGGTAGGCAGGGCGTGACAGAAATAATGATATTTATTCTGAAGCATTGCGTTAACCTGGAACCAGTTTACCTACAGTAGCCACACACTCTTGTGAGAGGCGCTTCTGCATCTAACATTGTACTGCTGTGCTGCCTACTGTATGCTTCTCATATGCACCAAACGTTTTTTTCTGTCTCACTGAGTGCCAAGGACAACGGTAGTTTCATTCAACTCATTCAAAACTCCTGTCTCATTGCTTCTGTCCATATTCCCTGTCATCAGGTATAGTTTTTTTCCATCTTCACAGGCATATGAGAGGGATGGAAAATGACTGCAGAGATGAGTTATTTAAAACAAATAAAGTCAACATGTGGTTGCCATATCGCTGATGATTTTCCCCTTGTTTTATTTTGCACGCTTCACCCTGCAGTATTTTGTGCAAGACACGAGAGAAGTTTGCTTTAAATGTGAGACACTGAAATCTTTGAGTCCCTGCAACTTCGTATTGGCCCTTTCCTTTCATATGCACATGCTGAGCAGTTCTGCCTGACAGTTGTCCTTTTTGCACTTGCTATCAGACAGTTTCACGCAATAAATACAAATGTTCACCTGCCAAGAAGGGAATGTTTCTACTTAAACCCAATGTGAAAAAAGGGTTTTCAAACTCCTACAGATGCCCCTTTGTTTTCAAATGCCTCAGTACATTTAGTAAAAGTCTTTTATGCTTTGCCTCCGGTGGACATCATCCAACTCTTGAGTGGACAAACTCTTAGCAGCATATAAGCATGTAAAGTATCATTTCATTACTTAGGGTCAACAAGTGAGCAGGGATTTCCGATTCAACCAGGCGTTATCCAACATTAATACTGATGAGATATCCTAAACATTTGAAATAATCAAAAGCTTCTGGTCGGATGAAAAAAAAAAACAAGCAAAAAAAACTAATTTAAATTTTTTGATCTGGTTCTGCCCAAGAACAAGAATAAACCAAAAAGAAATTTTGAGGGAAAAATACTGCATGAATAAAGACTTGAATAAGGCTTAAGGAAAAAAATACAATAATTTGTCATAGTGGGTAGTATTGTTGCCTCACAGCTTCTGGGTTTAAATCCTATCCTTCCTCTGTGTGTGTTTGACTGGCATCCTGTCTAGTTTGCTCTTCTATTTCCTGAGATATGTTCCTATCTGTGGCACCTGTGGCATTTTTGACTGACAAGGCTCTTTAAACAATAAAACTGGTGGCATGGTGACTCCGAGGGTAGTCCCATTCCTCCAGGGTTTGCGGTCTGAATTCCAGCACCACTGCAGCGTGTACGGAGCTTGCCTGTTTTCTCTGGATCTCACAGGTTTCCTCCAGGTAGTCTCCCACAGTCCAGGGGCATGCTGTTAAGCAAATGGAATCTATAAAAACCCCATAGTATTTCACAGATAAATGCATACAGTTCTGAAGCGAAAGGTTACAATAGAGCCAGTAAAGTCAATATGCATTTGGACTACTTGGTTAAAGGTTTATGTGAAAGTTTACCAAGTTCCACAGTCAGTGGAAGCTCCATAATGGGACATTATATGGCAAGCTGTCATGGATACGAGATGTTTGGTTTACATATATGCGAACAGGACAAGACAGGGAAGCTCATTATCCAACGGTCAACTCCATGCCAGCTACTCCTTTACTCTCACAGAGATCAAATCTATTGTTGACAGCAAAGCCATAATATTTTGAGTCTAATGAAGTGCTAAGACTACCCTCCTGTGTCCTACCCTGTTTCCTCTCCTACATCTGAGTGTGTGGCATGCATTCCCTATATGCTCTGCAGGACAGAAGCCACTGGACTCTTTGTGTGTTTCTCAAGAGCCACCAGTTGTTAACCGCATCATTCCTAAAAGGCCAGTGGAAGCCCCAGTTAGAAAAAAAAATAATTGAAAGAGTCTGACTTGAATTTTTGTGGTGTTTTTATTGCCCCATATACTCATAACGTTGAGGCTGAGCATGTAGTGGCCCCAATTGAGATGGAGTACTTGGCACAAAGAGATCCAAGAAAGACTAAATCGTATAACAGGGTCTGGCCAAGCCTGGATGCTTCCGTCAGAAACAAGTTGTGACAGCACTGCCAGTATCTTCTTGGGAAGGAATTTATGAGATGGAGGGGACCATCGAGGAGGAATTTCATATTGCAAAAAACCTCAGAACATATGTCCAATAAAACAAGATTGCAATTTAATCCTTTCTTCAATTATATTTTATTGTTTGTGTCACGTCCTGCACGCCTGACCCACTGGTCTCCTCCCTAACGTGGCCCTGATGAATCACACCTGGTGCTTGTTGTCCCTTGTTAGTCCTTGTATATAAGTCCCTGTTTGCCTTGTCATCCCCAGTCTGGTCATTGACGTCGAACCTTCGTGTTGCCCGTGCCCTTCCTTGCTCCACTCCTCCCCTTTTTGATCCCTTGTGATCTTGTTTATTTCCAATCTGTGTTCTTTGAGTTCAATAATCCCCCTTTTGTTTCGCCACAACACTTGCCCTTGAGTCTATCGTTCCTCAAGTTGTGACTGTTTGGCAGTATGTCCTTAGTTGACAGCTGCATATATAATGACGTACATATTTTTCTGTTTCACACTGCATACATGGATATTAACTAATTCAGGTCTGGCTTTTTTGTTGGAAGAGGAATACCTATCCATGGATTTTGGGCAGCAGCCACCTGTGGGCACTGCTCTTTAATTCAGTACTGCTCAGTATTAATCCCAAAATGGATCCTTTAATCCTTCACAGTAGCACTACACTGTTTATGCTCTGCTTACATTCCTCTCCATATTTATCTGCAGGCGCACGGTTCCCTACGGTGAGTCCAGCTACAGAGGCCTGCAGCGCATCCGTCGCTCCGGCCGGGGTCTGGCATACAGCCCGCAGTCATCTGGGCCTCAGCGGTGCCACTGCAGAGATCACACTGACTCCAGCTGCAGCAGCTTCTGTAGAGGGAGATGGAGGACTCTGTCACATTCTGCACAGCCAGCCGCAAACCCATGTTAAGCTTCTGCATAGAAACAAAAGTGAGACTCTACTGTGGAGAGCTTGCATGCGTTCTTTCAGAGGCATCCTCAAAGAGCCTTTACTAGATCATTTCACACAAGATGTTCTTGTTGCAAAATGTTGTTCCTTCCATGATTACAATTTGTTTTACAATGATGCTTTTAAACAGTCTTCAATTTCTATGTTTGCAACAGGTCACCAGAGCAACTGGATTGTCTAGAAAAAAACAGAAGGAGGGAACAGCTTCACGCTAACTTGCCCTCCATCTTCCAGCTTCCTGAGACCTGGGTAATTCCATCTGACTAAAACTCACTGCCTTTTTTGCTTCTGGAAAAGGAGGAAGAAGATTTTGGCTAAGCTTAAGGGAAGCGTAGAGGCACCGGTGACCAGAAAATGTGAAAAAGCAGTTTCCACCACGCCTGGCCTACAGAGACACCTCAACGTCTGTCAGTTCAAGTTGGAGTTACCAAGACACCAAGAAAACAGAGACAGAACAGCTGGCAAAATTCTCACATCATCCGTTACATGAATATAAAAATCTTTTGGTTTTGCAGAAATGAACTTAGGATGAAAATGAACCATTTTACTCTCAAGAACTTAAAAATAACAGAGGAACATCAATCGAAAATATTGTTCTTATAACAATCTAAACATTGCCTGAGAGCTTTAGTAGACTTGCAATACCATAACACATGTTTAATTTTAATATTATATGTATGATTACAAATATACTAAAGTCTATAGTATTTATAAAGCTTTAAGGAGTATAACTGAGCATATGAATACCATATGAATATCATTCAACTTCACTCTGTTGTGTCATCGCAGTACTTTATTAGTTCAGTCTATCACGCAAGTCTATGACACAGTCCATGACATAGCACACCTGAGATGAGTTTATAACAGAGCCCTGGAAGGCAGCATCTGCTTCCATAGCTCTCTAATCTCATGAGCAATATGTTTCTCTAAAGGTTTTTTCTTCCTAAGTATAAAACCAAGAGTTGTTGGAATCTTTCTGAAGGGACTAAGCATGAGTACAACTTTTGGTTTAAGCTTTTACCAAACTAGAAGCCACATAAACATATATTGTGTTATTTAAATGTTGAATTTTATTAATGTATTCCAGTCAGGCACTATATTAGTTAACAGTTAACTAATTAGTTAATAATGTTAAGACTTCACTTGAGGGGTAAAAATGACTCATTTACTAGAACAAATCATGAAATACATGAATTGTCATGATTGAATAATGATGAACAAGTAGGGGATCAGTATGTAACTAACGCTTAGTTACTGGTTAATTAATGCATTAAGTAAGTGTATGCTACATTATTCATGTCCCCTTAAGTAACGTGTTACCATGATATGCTTTGCAAGCAGCTGAGCCATTCTTATTTAGTTCTTCATTTTGTTAATTATCTGTATATAACTCAGGCCATGATCTGTACAATTTATATAAAGCTATACAACCTGCTGAGTCTGTATTGCTGAACTTCTCCGTCTTTTTTATTGTAATCCTGTTAAGTATCTGTGTTATTATAACATTGCATGGAAGTTATGTAAAACACTATAGTGTCTTAGTGTGCCTGTTGTGGGGAGTCTTCTGAATAGTCAGATAGTCACCTAGAACAATGTAGAACAGAATCATCATGACAGAAAAACAATTGAGGTAGTCTGTTAAACCTTTAGTATTAGAGGTGAAGGTGTAGATGAGGAAGGAACCAATAAGGCAACTGTTTTTTAGTGCAAAGAGGAATATTCTTCTTAATTATGGGCACTCAAAAGTCTGTCTCCTGCTCCATATTATGTGTTCATACATATCAGTCTTTCTCTATCAGTTTTATGTCAGTAATACCAGTGAGAAAGTATCAGAAATATGCTCAAATGTCTTTCATTTTTTAGGTGTGCAATACCAGCTTAATAAAATTAACAGTAATATTATCGTTGTTCCTGCATAGTTTTTTTCTAGGTATTACAGTTGTTAAGGAAATTGGCTTGCATGTGAAGATATCCTCGAAAAAGCTCCTTTAAAAGGATCAGCAAACATTTCCTGCTTAATGGCTGAGACTTAGATACAGACTATTGCAATGAGGAAAGGTTATAGTTCTGAAAAACATGAAGATGGCTGTATAAATACTAAAGAAAATAAAAAGAACAAGGGTAACACTTTACTTGATAGGGCAAGAATAATATAGCATTATGCTACTGCTTATTTATCAATTAACCACCAACTAAGTCTTAGTTACTGTACTTACTGATCTCATGTTAATTCGTCATTAGTGAATCATGTTTTACCTCAAGCAGTTACTATATTTGCTAGTATATCTGTTAATTTTGTAAACCGTTATGAACTACTGAAGGAACAAGTCAAGAATAACACAAGGGAAATACTGATCTCATGTTTGTACATCATTATTGAATCATGATGCATCTTTTATGCCAAGCAGTCACTATAACTGTTAATTCTGTAAATCTCTGTAAATTACTGAAGGAACAAGTAATGAATAACACAAGTAAAACACTGATCTCACACATCTTTTATTACAAGTAGTGGCTATATTTGTTCATAATTTGTTCATGATTTATAATTTAGTAGTAACTGAGTTAGTGCTAAGTATTTGTGCCCCATCAAGTAAAGTGTTACCAGAACAAGTAATAAGCAACACAATGCAGAACTGAAACATTACAGGGTGGATGCTTGTAAAACCAACATTTACTGGAAGAATGAATCAAGGGTATGATTGGTAATGGACAGTAAGGACAAGCCCACACCAATACTGTAGGAGTATCATGTGTGTTCAGGGGGGGAGGGGGTTTGGCGCTGGTTTGGTCCCTTCCAGTGCTGAAACCAAACCTAAGGTGGAATGAATTCTTATTTAATCAGTATTCATTTTCCTAGGTGTTTTTACTGCTAAGGAGCAGCTACATTAATGTTTAAAGTGACATGTACAATCAAAACGTACAACACACAGGAAATGACCGATCACTTTTGCCATGGTGTCACATCTGGGTCATGCTAGCGACCTGACAGAGAGCCTGGATCTGCTTAAGAGCACAACGTCCATTAGTGAAGGCAATATGAATTTTGTAAAACAAAGCATGGTATGAGCTGCATAAAATTGTCAGTCACAGTATGGCCTGCCCAGCATGCCACAACATGTAATCCAAAGAGAAGGAAACGATGTATTTGTGCTGCAATATGGAGCATTTTTTCAGTTAATTCTAGGCCTGTCTGTGTTAACATTTGTTGAAAGCACACCACGATTTTGTTTCAACCAACCGGTGTAAAGAGTCACAGTCACAGAGTACTCAACTGGTTGGTTGATACAAAATCCTGGTCTGGATTTGTTGTTTATGGACTTGAACTGTCCACCTGAAAGGAGCATGGGCTGAATTCCCTGGCATTCTGAGTCTCCAGCAGAGCAAAGCAGTGGTTCATTTGTTTTTACCAATGCAGGTAAAGCATGGTGGGAGAAGAATGACAACTTTGAAGACAGTTAATTAAACTGCATGTTTTGAATGACTTAAATAAATTCTTCTGTTTGAGAATAATAACAAACTATACACAGACAGACAACATACAACTGTGAGAGCAGCTTATAACAATAAAAGAACATGGGAATCAGCTTTTGGTAAAAACCATTTTAGTGAAGCTGATATGCTGGAGCCTCCATCACAATTCTCAGGTCAATAAACCACATTAATCTAAGTATGAGAACATCAGCGTCACTCTCATTACATCAGCCTGAAAACAAAACACCTGCCCTAACCTTCCAGATTCAACCAAGATGTCATGGCAATATTGCTGCTTTTATTGGAAAGAAGTAGAATAGATCAGTTGGGTTAGAGGTACTAGGGAGAAGGAACAGCAAAGCCATCAGAGGGTCCCAAAAACATTTTTTCTCAGTGAGAATAAAGACAGACAAACAGGCCCAAGGACTGAGCAAAACCGCATTATCATTCAAGAATTCATGGACACAGTCCAAGAGGTCAGCATTAAAACATAAGGTATGAAAATGACCTCATTAACTCAATTTCCTTGACTCAAAGGAAACAAAACAAACATTCCTAGTGCAAAATTCTGCCACTAATTGTTTTTTGTCATTTTTAAAATATAGTACCAAAATGAGATCAGAATGGCTGACATGTGTGTGGCTAGGACAACAGGTCATGTAAAAGTTCACTGGAACGACTGTACAAAATGACAGGATTTGGTTGTTATGATGTCTGTTGATTTTGAAGAAGGCTAACTATCTGAAAGCCGCAGGAACTCTGCCAGCCCTCACTATCATTACCATCCTTTTATCATCCAGAAGCAGACATTTTGTCACATTTTCATGCACATTTTTGCATAAGTTCATCAGTCTCAAATTTTGGCTGAAATATTCATATTAACCATTTAATGTATATATACTCTGCTAGGCAACACTGGACAGCAGTTATGCAAAATCCAGGTATAATTGCATAATAATGCAGTTTTAGGATTTGCAATTTTAGTTTAGTTTTTGGTTTTGCTGTATGTATGAGAACAGTTTTCATGCAAATTACCTTCTCTCACTGACATCCATATTCATGCACATTAAAGGTATTTTTGTATAAATAGTCTTTCATTTTTTTGCAACATTACATTTTTCTAAATACTGTGATAATGGCCATCCGCAACCTTCAAATCTTTTTTTTCTTGTCTTTTTTCCAAGTCTCTGCATAACATAATCAATATTACATGTAAACGTCATGATGTACACATAAAATAGTCTTTCAGGTGAATATGATAAAGTTTTTTTGTATTCTTGATTTTATTTTAACCATAAATTGCTAAAGATCAAACAACAGCCTAAATAGTATAGCTGTAGTAAAGCCCATGTATATATTGAGGGAGTTTTCTGTATCTTTTATGGTTATATAGTGTATAAATGTTTCAGAATGATAAATAAAGAAATAAAGGTTGTTACGACAAATGAAATGATTTCATCTATCCATTTTTCATAACCACTTATGAAAACCACTTTACACTGAGAAAAACACACTGAAATTATTTTATTTAGTTTGGTTTCTTAATTGTTTTGCATAGAGGGGATAATATAATATTTAATACCATACAACC
The DNA here is from genome assembly GCA_026781065.1 of Mormyrops boulengeri. Classification (NCBI taxonomy): domain Eukaryota; kingdom Metazoa; phylum Chordata; class Actinopteri; order Osteoglossiformes; family Mormyridae; genus Mormyrops; species Mormyrops boulengeri. Next base: position 28,980,997 of record JAODLD010000113.1, read on the forward strand.
CCACAAATGCAAATTGAGACCACATCCAGCTCCCATTTCAGCATAAACACACATACACCCTTCATATAGGAAAGTTATAAATGGTTGATATTGCATTAGTCCAGTCATATTTATTGTTTATACTACATATTTAGTGCATGTATAGGAAACAGGGAGGTGTGTGGCTCCATGGGTTAGGTGTCTGTGAATGGAAGGTCACTGGTTTAAATCCCTTGGATGGCAGTGCCCCATTTCCAGTGAGCCCATTAACATGGATCTTACCAACTAGTTCCCCGGAATTGTCTGATGCCACGTTCCCAAATTGGACATGGTTTTGGATGAAAGAATCTGCTAAATTAATAAAATGGATTACTAAGGAACTATTGAAAGAACAAGTAATAAATAACACTTGAAAATACTAATCTCATGTTTGTTCATCATAAATGAATTGTGACACATCATTTATGTCAAGTAGCATCTTTAATTGTTCATGATTTGTTCATAATTGAGTTATTGTTAAGCATTTGTGCCCTGTCATGTAAAGGATAGCCAATGTACTTTACTATCCTGTCCATTCCATTTGCTTTTTTCCCAGTAAACAGTGAACCATAAAGAACCATGACAGTTACACTAAATACATTCTACAGTGCACCATACTCTGCAAGTGCAGTGCCAGTTGGGACTGCTGTAATATCACACCCTATAATTACTTCACTATGTAAAGCTAATTCTACACCAGGTATAGAGGCTAGCAGTGTTTAATTAGATCCAACCATTTTCTTAGAAGGTGTGTCTCAGGTTTACAGTGATTAGACCAACCCAAAGTCAGAGCATGGATGCAGCATTTAATTGTGCAAGTAAAATGTCAGCACTGCACCACAAATTCACACTTAGAAGAACAGAGCAGTGTACATTGTCCATGCTGGGTGGTTCAAGCAAAACATAACATTTACTCTGAGACTGAAATGGCATGGATCATTCATTTCAGAAGGATTACTTAAATGCTGAGATGACACAGGATGTTTACTTATATGCTGAAATGAGATGGAGAAGTTATGAAAATACAGAGCTATTATTTCAATGCTAAAATGGTACCGACATTTATTTCTCTTGTGCACTGTTATCCTCCTGCTTAGAGAAAGTAATCCCCCTCCCTGCTCCACATTCCATTTCAAATCTTTATGGCAATATTTACCTCAACTTTGAACTCCAGAAGCCTGCAGGTCAGTCCTCAGCCAAAAGACACTTTTCATTAAATGCTAGTGCCTCCTCAAAAGCATGAATTTTCTAACTGGTCCCTGAGATGGAATCTTGGGCTGAATCATCTTTTAATGTCCTTTATGTTAACTTCACAAGTTCAGAAATGGTCCTCAATCTCATTTCTAACTAACCATAATCAAACTGCAACCATTTCCATACTAGGCAAAAAATGGAAAAACAAATGGATTCGGGCCACAGATAACTGAGGTGTTGGAGGAAAATGCACAAATTGTAACTTTAGAACTAAAATAACTCAGGAACTCCTGCTTTTCACCACAAAGTTCAGTAACCCCAACTGAAAGCTTGTCAAACACAAAAACTCATACACAGATATGACTTATACAGATTTATACACAGATATGATTCATACGGATTTAAAATATGCAACAATGCAGAGGAGTTATTTCCAACCTAAGAGAATATTAATAAATACAAATAAGAGGACGGAGCAGAAAATTTAAAGTCAAAGCATGAATGCAGCATTTTTAAAGTTACGGCAAGCATTATATTTTGTAAATATTGTACATTACTAGGGCTGTAATGGTGCACATATTAGTTACTAAAATAGAAACTATTTTACATGTATTTTTGTATTTTCAAATCAGAAATGACTTGTATTTTAACGAAATACATTTTCTCACGCCAGTATTTTGTATTTTAATTTGCTAGATTCTGTGAACGTTTTGATGTATTTGTGCCCATCTCTGGTCATACAGAATGGGATCTGTGAAAAGGATTAGGCATGATCCGGTGTGTATGGCACTTATAAGTAGGCATAAATTATGGGCGGTTGTAACTGTCACGATCGCCGGCAGGGCGAGCAGGCAAGCTGGCGATCGAGCCGTGAGTACTGGTGAATCAGGGTTTATTTAGGAAAACAGGCAGACGGGATCACACGGCAACAAACGTTAATAACGGATCTGGGGAGACGGAAAAGAACGCGGACTAAATACACAAGACTATAGGCAGGAAACGTGGAACAGCTGGTAAAACGGAAGGATTCCACACGAGGGTAACGAGGTAGGCGTGACACACGCTGGGGCTGGACGACATGGACATACTTCCCAAACACTACTCAAACACTCCAAATAACTACACAGAGTAAGGAATATTTTGATATTTTGTCGAAATATTCATAGATGTCTCCATCCATCCATCTTCTGAAACTGCTTGTCTTATTTAGGGTCATGGGGGGTCTGGAGCATATGGGTGCAAGGCAGGGAACAACTGACAACGGAGCACCAACCCATTGCAGGGCGCACTCACACGCAAGTCACTCACACAGATAACCAAGCCACTGCAGGGAGCACTCACACGCAAGTCACTCACACAGATAACCCAGCCACTGCAGGGAGCACTCACACGCAAGTCACTCACACAGGCAATTTGGTAACTCCAGTGAGCCTCAATATGTTTCTGGACTGCAGAGGGAAAACACCTGGAGGATACCCCAGGATGACAGGGAGAACAACAAACTCCAATCAACAGTCAGATATTCATGGAACCACTGTTCCTGCCCTAAGATACATCTGCAGTGAGTACCTGTATCTCGTAGCCATACAGTACACTCTCGCCAATCAGAGACATGTATGGGTGTCCAAACAAACACTTAGATGGAGGTAATATGCTAACAAAATCAGCATTGAAGTCATAAAAATTCAAAGAAAATGACAAAATATTTTAAAATACTTTAATGTAAGCAGAAAGAAAACCTTTTCAAATTACTCTGGAATCAATTCATATCACAAAAATCTAAACACATTAATTACAAATGTTTATATGCACATAGATTACATTAAATTATATTATACTAAATTATATAATACTAGCGCCAGTGCTGAAAGCAATAACAGTCTTGTTTAATTTCTTGTTCCAGTTGATTGAAACCAGAAGTGTGGAAAGGCAGGAAAGGGGGCACCAGTTTCCCAGAGTATAAGGCAGCACTAGGAGACTCAACCGGGCCCAGAAAGCCGCCCCTGGACTGGCAGCAGCTGCAGAGGAGTCGCCTTGTCAGAATGCAGAGACCAGTCATTCTAGAAACAGGGTCAATTTGAGATAAATGACCCGGTGAAGACGATTACCAAGCTGGATGCATATTGCAGAGTGGTTATGGCTCAGAATAAATTACCCTGAAATCATGTGCTACTTATGCCACATTATACTTCCACCAAGACCACCAGAAACGTTTACAGTGCAGTTCGTCCAAATCTATGTAAAACAATCTGTCAAATGTCCACTTGTGGTTTGCCGTTTTGTTTTGCCTACAGTTGTGACATCACACAGAACAAGGAAGATGTCCATGGCTCCAGCAATGCGCTTCATTCAAATTTCTTATTATAGCAGTAGTGACTTGTTATGAATATCCAATACCTTTCATAACATTTTTGATTTTCTACTGATCACACACCTTCAGGGTTGGACTGGGATTAAAAATCAGGCCTGAACTTTTACCTATAATAAAATTTGTTGAATGGGAGGGATTCCCATAAAGAATTTTTCAGAGCAGTGGGGGATTCCCAAGACAAATTTTGCTTGTCCACAACCCCAATCAGCCGACTAGGAAAATGGCCAGTATACCAGATGGCCATCTAGTCCTGCATATGGTGTTTCAGCGACTTAATCCTAACCAAATAAGAAATCTTGGAATATGACTCCACCCAGATTGTCAGGATCAGTCCCAAACTTGTCCGTTGTTTCCCTGTTTGGCCAGCTGGTGTCGCTGGCCATTCCATTTTGTGTTCCCCTGGTTTAGCACCCATTCTGTCCCTATTGTTTTCCCCTGCTCCCTGGGCTGCCACATGGCTGAATGGACGGCGCTTGTGGCTGAGAACCAGTGATGACGATAAAATACCTATCCTTTCATGACCACTCCGCAGTCCAGCACACCAGTACAATGCTTGTTGTCTGAGACAAAGTTAAATACAGCAACACATTCACACTTTGGGACCACTGGTGTAAACCTTACGGGCATTTCCCCAGTATAATTGGTCTAATTTAGCTCCATTTGGTCTCTGCTTTGTTTTCTCCAATTTAAGAAAAGACAGAAAACTACTGACAACCGCAACCAGATGGGTTTTGGGGGAAAATTTATATTACCATGTGGCACCTACCTTAATAATGTACAACAGCATTTATGTATGACTGGCAAGGATGTCCAATAATTTGCAGTAGGAGACAAGTGGTCTTGATTTTCTGACTCCTTGAGTTTGGGTATTTGCTATGGCATCTTTAATAGTGATAATGACCTGGGGGCATTGGCATTTCATTTGGTTCAGAGGGAAGAGCACCCCCTAATGGTGTGCCATCATGAAATTTCATCTGCACACTGTGTTCTTCCATCACAGTACCGGCCAAACTACCAAGCAGTACTAACTGGCTATTAACAGATAAACACAACAGTGTAATAGAGCTGCTGCAATTACTAAAACAACACAAAAATAAATAAATACATAAATGCATAGACTTGTAAGTATACTCCTCCAGGCCCTAATTGTGTATGTTCATTGGATTATTGTGAGATCAAATGAACATTCTTTAAAGTTATTAATAACATTTCAAGCTTTCCTGTGCCTTCACACTAAATGCGTCCTCACTTCAGAGAGGGTGGTCTTCCATCCTGCCAAAAACTAATCTTATCAAATCACTTCATTGCACATTTCTGAAACAAGAAGATTCAACATCTGGGAAATTACACTAATCAGTTTGTGGTGAATGATATATTTTCAAGATACATATTTTCTGTGCACATTTGACAAATCTTCAGTGGCCACAATAACTCCTCACCAGCAATCAACTTGTTTTGCAGCAAGCCACCAGTGTTTAACATTATAGTACAAACTGTAAATAGCTCCCTTGACATCCAGTGTGTACAGATGTTTTACTCGTACAGTTTGCATTTATTTAATGTACTGCACTTCTGATAGGAAATTCATGACCCAAGACTTTTAACTCACTAGTTCACTCGTCCATATGACATGACCATAAAAATGATTTGACTTAATTTGGTACTGCGTGAGTGTAAGTATGTGTGTGTGTGTCTCCTGCGATGGACTGGCTCCCACCCAGAGTATACTTCTGCCTTATGTCCTGTGCTGCCTGGGATAACACCCCCCCCCCCTGCATGGGATACACTGGCATAAAAAGTTGTGAAAAAATTCCTCATTTCCTCAAATGTTTTCTTTCTAACCCTGAGTCATATACATTATATGGACATAAATATTGAGACACACCTCTAGATCATTGAATTCAAGTGTTTAATTCAGACCCATTGCCACAAGTGAATAAAATCAAGTACCTAGCCATGCAGTCAGGTTTACAAACATTTGTGAAGGAATGGGTTGTTCTGAAGCTCAGTGAATTTAAGTGTGGTACCGTCGTAGGATGCCATCTTTGCTATAAGTCCATTAATTACATTTCTTCTCCGCTAGATATTCCACGGTGAACTGTAAATGGTATTATTGCAAAGTGGAATGTTTAGGAACAACAGAAACTCAGCCACGAAGAGGCAGACCAGGTAAAGTAACAGAGTGGGGTCGCCCAGTGCTGAGACACCATTCATTGTGAGGTGATGTGGTTTAATCCAGGAGCGTCACGGAAACGTCCTGTACGGCAGAAGTCCTCCACGGTGAGCAGGGATCATAGCACAGACCACTTCAGTTTACGGGCTATTTAAAAGAAGTCTAATGTTATATAAACCATAACATCTATTATAATATATATGAAGAAATATCTGCAAGTTCTGTGGTTCTGTGGTTCTGACTTACCACTCTTTTAGCAATTAAGTGAATAAACGATTTGATTCGCTTCAGTTCTTCAGGATTTTAACGATTTTAACGCTTTCCAGTCCGTTCTGGTTCGCCAGCATTGTAATCGCAATGTTTGTTGAATGTCCAAGAATGTTTAATTTGAATTTAATTTGGAATATTTTTCTGCCGAAAAAATGTATACCGTCTGCTGTGTACATACCGTGGATACGAACACAGGACAGTTAGGTGCTCGGGTTTCTCCGAGAAAACCTGTTGCTATGGTAAACGACAACACTGCAGCTTTTTTTTTATCACTCCGTCGACAAATATGCAAGAAAATAGTGAGCTAGAAATCATGCATTGATTATAAAAGCTGATTGGAACTGAGGGTAGGTGGCTTGCTTATTGCCTGGATGAACAAGCTAAGGAATGTATAGAAATAAGGTAAGAGACACAAATCGTTTATTATATGCAAAACAGGGACGTTGTATCCAAACCGGACAGCTAGCTTCGACTCATATTTCAATTCATATTAGGCAAATGTTAAGTAAAATAGAAAGTTTTTAGTTAAATGAGTTCTAATTTATATTAGTTGCATTTAAAAAAACATAAACAGGTGTCTACGATTAAACCAGTTTTTATGGGTAGGTAGTCAGCTGTTATTAACCTTTGAGCATCTACATAACTTTCGCCTTATTCATTCTCATTCCTCGCATCCTAGATACATATCGCCAAGCAACTAATAAATCTGTTTGTTGTTTTAACAGACTGCGGGATATAGGGGTCATCACAGTTACCAAAAGAGGAAAGACGCGTAAGTACATTTCAAATGCAGACGTCTGCTGGAGAAGCAAACACGCCAGACCGAAAAATAACTAAATTTAATTTTGTCCGAAAAAACTTTATGACGGAAAATAATACAGTTTCTTCTTATAAATACAGATATTATAAAAACAAACCCTTTCAATTATTTGTTGTAGTATGAGAATGTTGCTGAAAGGAAAAAATGCATGCAATCTCATGGAAATACTAACACGTTTCAGATCTAGACCGACAGTAAGTTTGATGTACGTGTATCTGCAGGGAAGCAAGGAGTTTAATAAGATACAGGTGTGGCTTCACCAACACTATACAAGATGTACTTCGCCAGAGGCCTGGATGGGTCGAGGTCAAAGAGTGAGTTTTTTAGAGAACACTATCTGCTTTTACATCTTAGGTAAGAGTACTAAGTATTTATTTGTGTGCATGTCATTGTATATCGCCGGCAGGGATGAAGAATGGGATTTCAACTGGTGCGATGTGGGCTGGCTGAGGGAGAACTTTGATCACTCATACATGGAGGAGCACGTGCGAATATGCCATTTTCGGAATTATTATGAGGTCGGTGAAAAAAAAATCAATTTCTGAATGTGACCTGCAGATGGCGCACTTGGTTGGGGAGGAGTCATACGTTTGTATAATTTTTGTGCTCTTCCCATTGCAAAAGCAGAGATTAACCATAACAGATGAAATTCACTAATTATTTCCTGGGAATTAATATTAGAATTTGAAATTCTAGGAAGGGCAGTAGTTCGATAGTATAATATTCAGGTTGCGAACAGAAAATTATTAGGTTTTTAAAAGTGTCAGTCAGCAAAAACAATGTCAGTAAAACAAGCAAATAAAAGTATATAACTGAACAATAGAAAAGAATTCACAAAACAAATGTTATTTTTATTATCGTTGACTGATCAATAGCAGCTTTCAATATTTTTGCACATAAAATTTACACATTTTCACTACCTGAAGGACAATAGGGGGTATCTCATTATATATTCTGAACTAGATCAATGCAGTATGTCTTTGCTGCATTATGCGGCACAATACTTGCTCGAAAATGCCGATCATATGCTTCTGTCAGTACCCATTGATGGCTTTTTTTAAAATAAATCCATTGTGTAAATTGACCTGTAAGTTTCATCTTCATATTAATAATAATTTCCAAATATTGTGGTATCAATGTAGTCCTGGCTGGATTGTTGTCTTTGTTCTTTGGTTAGCTGACGCGCAAGAACCTGATGGTGAAGAACCTCAAGAGATACCGCAAGACCCTGGAGCGTGAGGTCGGCCACGTGGAGGCGGCCAAGTGTGACTTTTTCCCTTGTACCTTTGAGCTGCCCAGCGAGTACCACCTGTTTGTGGAAGAGTTCAAGAGGAACCAGAAAAGCACTTGGATCATGAAGCCAGTGAGGACATGCATCATGCAGTATGAAGCAGATGTAGACAAGGCAGTCTAGTAGAGATCTTAGAAAAGCAGCCATTCTTGGGTACATTTACCTAAAGCATAGATGCTAACAATGTTACTAACTTGCATACTGCATGGTTCCAACTATGTAAGTAGCTAGCAGGAGCTTTTGGGAAACATACCTATGGTCAGTGTAAGACATGTCAGGTTATAAAGACACTGTGTTTTTTTTTATGTGAACTATATCAACAAAGCCTTCAGCACATATCCCAATTCAAGGCAACACCAATATATATTGGGATAATTGGATGTTTATTTTAAAGTTGGGTGTTTGTTTTGTGATATGTATATTTAGACACGATTGCCTGTCTATCTGGTTATTTGCTTTCCTAATGTGTTCCCTCAGGTGGCACGGTCGCAAGGAAAAGGCATCTTTCTGTTCCGGAAGCTGAAAGACATCATGGATTGGAAGAAGGTAACAGACTGGGCACAGATGTGATCTTTTTTTGGCAGTAGTATTTCTGAGGCACTGAGAGCCTTAATTATTGGTTGGCTTGTGAAAACCCTGATATTTTACCTTCTAACGTTTTCACTATGAGCATGGTTTTGAAAATGGAGGTGCATTCAATCTTATCCCAGAGCACTGCTCAGTCAGGAAATGTTATTGACAATGCAGACGTTGATAAGCGAAGTATCCCTGGTCCAAAGCCATATGCCACCAGAGATCCCGCCATACAGTAGATAGATTAGACTTAACTTCATGAAACAGACCTTGGTCCTTCCAGGAATAGCACTGTATAAGGTCTAGATCCCCTGTGGAAAGGAGTCATTTCCATAGGTATACGTGATGGTTGTCGACCATGTGGTCACCCCTCCAGTAGCAGTAAGCCACAGAGACCATGACAGGGCTTTCTGTGGCAAACAGGATGGCAGCCGCTTAGAGGAGCAGCGGGATGAGGCCCAGGTGGAGAGCTACGTCGCCCAGCGCTATATAGAGAAGCCCTACCTCATCGGCGGTATACTTTCATTACACAGTACTGTGATGGACACTGCTCTCAGCTAGGGCTTTACGATATTGGAAAAAAATTAAATATCACCAGAGTTGGATAATTCAGGTCCAGAGAGTAACAGGCCAGACCACGATTTTGTTTCAACCTTCCAGCTGAGCATAAAGAATAACAGTCACAGAGTACAGTACTCAACTAGTTGGTTAAAACAAAATCCCGGTCTGAACTTTTACTCTTTGGACCTGTATTACCCAACTCTGAATATCACAATATGATTTTTTTTTGCAATAAATTGCCTTATTTATAAAGCAAAGAGAGAGTTCAAAATAAAGTATATCCAAATAAATGTTATCTACCAAAAGAGTCTTTCAAAGAAGTTGGAAAGGCAAATGCCGATATTGATACCACACATCTCCCAGCCCTACTGGCAACACTCAGCCTTATCAAAAGCTCTGAAGGACATTTTAAAAACACTTTTCTTTCAGTCATGAAATGTCGTCTTTCATTATTCTGCAGGCAGGAAATTTGATCTGCGTGTGTATGTACTGGTATCCTCAGTAAGTATAGCCGTTATTCTGAAAACTAAACGTGTAGATAATGATTTGATTATATGATTCTTCCATGGTCTGTGTATGACTTTGTGTGCTACAAAAATGTCTAACCTTTTTGTCAGCAGTTCTCGTATGTGTCTATCTTTGGTATTGTCTCAGTACCTGCCTTTGAAGGCGTGGCTATATCGGGATGGATTTGCCCGCTTCTCCAATACGCGATTCTCTCTCAGCAGTATCGAGGATCAGTGTATCCTTTAACAAAAGCCTGTGCTTTGCCATATACAGTATGCTTCACTTTGTCCTTCTGAGCAATGACCTTTCTTACAAATCAGCCCTTCAGTGGTTCTTCTGTCACCACTGCCATACCCGTAATGTTGCTCCATGTTTACTAAAGGTTTCCACTTTAGTGTAAGTGTAGGGAGGATGGTATCAGCTCACTACACTGCAGAGGTGGATAGCTCAGGTCCAGAAATCAAAATAGCAGACCAAGATTTTGTTTCCGTCAACCAGTTGAGTACTCTGTCATTGTGACTCTTTATACTCAACTGGTTGGTGGAAACAAAATCTTGGTCTGGGATTGTTACTTTCTGGACCTGAACTATCCACCTCTAATATTCACTTACCAGGCGTATTTGTCCTTAACACCAGTCCAAACACAGATATCCACCTCACCAACGTGGCAGTGCAGAGGACTGCACCAGATTATGACCCAGAAAGGGTATATAGAAACTAAATTAAGCACATTTTTCTGTTGTACGCCACATACAAACGGTTGTGACATCACTTATTTGTGCTATAAAATACATTTCGCCATGAGCAATGGCACTTGTACTGTTTCTGCGCACATTAATGGTCTCACTCGGCCTTTCCTGCAGGGCTGTAAATGGCAGATGCAGCAGCTGCGTCGGTACCTCACAGCAAAGCATGGTGCACAGGCGGTAGAGACCCTGTTTGGGGACATCGACAACATATTTGTGCATAGCCTGCAGAGCGTTCAGAAGGTCATCATCAATGACAAGCACTGCTTCGAGCTCTATGGCTATGACATCCTCCTGGACCGAGACCTTAAGCCGTGAGTCCCCTCGGCGTGGTCTTGCTTCTCTGATAGCTGCCCATTAGTTGTTAATCATTGGCAATATTTACTTTTTATTTTCATAGGTAATGCTGTCGGTGATATATTTTGAAGAATAAGTAGCAGTGACGTAATATATTCAGCACTCACTCGCTGGTGATGTCTTATAGGGATTGTACTACAGTCACATGAAGCAAATCTTCATGTGGAAATATTACACTAAGCATAATTTTTTAGATTCAGATTCAGATAACTTTATTTCTCCCAGAAGGGCAGTTCATTTCCATAACCAACCAGTTCATTTCCATAACCAGTCCACATAAATAAACTCAATAAAGAGCAAAAGTAAAACAGTAATATGCCACAGACAACAGATCAGTGTATGGGTGCAAGGACAGAAGTAATGGACTCACTCACTCTGAAACTCATGGTTTTGAGTGAGAGTAAGACAGCACCAGGTTATAACCCAGAAAAGTGGAGAGAGGTTCTTCAATGAATTGATGCCGCTTTGGAATTAGACAAAGAGACGTAGATATTGCTAAAATTAGTTTTCAATTCAGTGGCCTTTGTCTTTTGGATCTTGTCAAGATCTTTGTGGTGATGTTGTTGCTAAGGTTACAATATTTGATAAAAGCTTCTCAGTGATTGTGCCTGGAATTTTGCATGTACCTGAAGATCCACCAGTTACTTTCCTCGTCTCCCAGGTGGCTTATCGAGGTAAATGCTTCGCCCTCCCTAACCCCTAGCAGCCAGCAGGACTATGAGATGAAGTGCCGCCTTCTGGAGGACACCCTGCACGTGGTTGACATGGAAGGCAGGTACGGCACTGAAGTGCGCCACATCCGCCGTCATTGGGCAGGCCGCTTCTAACAGCCCCCGTCTTCCAGACTCACTGGCAGGGAGAAGCGGGTCGGGGGATTTGACCTCATGTGGAACGACGGCCCAGTCTCTCGAGAGAATGACGCCCTGGAAACTCTGGGGAGCTCATGCTTCAGTCCAAACACAAACTTAGGTAAACACTGGCTGACTGATATCCCATGGAGATGCACATTCACCGTAGCATCATTCTGGCTGACATGTCTATTTCCTGGGCTCCAGGTTGTTTCAATGACAGAGAAAACCAGCTACGACACCTCAAAGTCCCGCCTGGCCAGAAGAACGCATGACAGATTGTAACTTAACGTATTTTTTGTATTAAACTGAGCTCCCTCCTGACATTTATACATATCAGGAAGTGAGAGAATATAAAAGAGACTAAAATATACGGGTTGTATGTAAATATAAAATATAAAAGAGATATAAGAGGAAAACATAACATAATGGCTGTGAATATGTGACTACCTCTGTATAATCACCCTTAATAAACCAGCTTATTGTGTTTTTCTGTGATTCAACAGACCCGAAATACTGCACAAAGTATACTCACATATACTGATATACAGAGCTTTGCAAAAGTCAAAGAAAATGTTTGACCATTTAACTGGGTAGTAAGCATATATTTGCTCAGAAAAATGCAATTTAACATTAGAATATATATAAATGAACAGTAACGAAATAACAAATATGAATTTGTGTTCTCCAAAAAGTTACTGACATCTTGTTTTGATTGATAGGACATCACTTTGGTTCCCAAACCTAGGCCATTCCAAAAATGAGTGAAGAAGAAAAAGGCAAAGAAGTACTGGTCACCAAAAGACAGACTTCCACTGTATGGAAATATTTCAGATTCTATGTGGATATTGATTATTGATTAAAACTGATTTTGTGGGCACAGCAAATGATTTGTTGGCATGCTGTCGGCACAACACCACTGACAGACTACTGGTAGAAAAAGATTGATTTGGCTAATGTGTTCCTGAAAAATCTTTTAGATTTGAAAACCGGTTCAACTGATTCACTGAAAAGACCCGGTTCAAAAGAACGAATTGTTCACAAATCGGACATCGCTATCATTCACTTGGATAGCTGATTTTACCTGCAAGTAGTCTTTCTTGCTAAGACCATCTTGTGTTGCAGTTTGCATAGTGCTTTTCTCTCCAACTGAAAATTATACAAATACAAATGCGATTCCATGTTGTATTGGATGTGGATACTAGTACTGTATATCAGTCCCATTAGAACTGATTTGCTGTGTGATATCACACATTGTAGCAGGACTGATTGTACTTTAATTTCGGTCAACATTCCTTTTTTTGCTTTGTAAATATTGCCGTATTGCAAAAAAATCATATTGCAATATTTTAACATTTTCCAGTATCGTGCAGCCCTACTGCATATCCACATGTTCGTATATCAAGAAATGAAGATACCTAAGCCTTAAATATAAATAGTGACTGTCAGTTTATTGAGAACCTTAAAACACAGGATTTAACAGCTGAATTGACAAACTTAGCAGGACAAATGGCACAGTACCGCTGGGTTTTACTAACAACAATGTTTACATCATGTTTAACAAACAATTACATTTTGTGACACCAAAGAAAAATTCACCTGTATTACGTCAAAATACTAAGGAAAATGCAGTGAATAATAAAAGCAGCTGATGATATCAGCAGGGTGTCCTGGGTACAATTAATACTAGGGGTGTAACGATATACTCAGCTCACGAGACGAGACGAGACACGATATTGGGTTCACGAAAACGAGACGAGACGATATTTTAACAATATTTTAAGGAAAACTTCAAAGAGGAAATATATTACTGGAAAGCAGCCTTT
>JAODLD010000113.1:29009748-29019997 GCA_026781065.1 Mormyrops boulengeri
ATAGCCTTTATCGACTCCTTCTGCTTCAGTAAGGTGCAGATGGTAGAAGCACTACGCTCGTACTGCTTCGCCAAGTCCTTAGACCGCATCCCTAATTTTAGTTTTTTCCTTTGATTTAAGTTATCTTTGTGTTAGAATGCAGTTTATAGTCAATACTTTACTTTTCTGCAGGAGAAGCAAACAAAAACATAGTGAGAGATTCTCAGTGTTCCAGAAAACCAGAGCAATCTCTGTAAGTCTAGCTTTTTTTGTTTCTAAATGGATTTTCTTCCTTTAGGTGGTGTGTGCTGGTAGTTTCTTTGGGATGTATTTAGAACTGTTCTCTATGGGTGTTGTCACACTAGCTGGCCTGCGCCGTTTTTATCTGCCAGGCTGCACATCCAAACAAACAAGGAAACCAGCTGCCGCAAATTTTCTGTGACTGAGGTGCTGCTTCCTGGTCAGAGGGATCACTCGCATGGATTGCCTAAGCAGTGTGAAAGTCCTGTCCCCATAACTCAAACACACCTAACTGGTACTGCCCCGGCCCTTCTCAGGCTCCACAATACTATTTAGAGTAGTGTTTCCCAATCCAGTCTTCCGAGACCCATAGTCGGTCCATGTTTTTGTTCCATCCAAACTCCCCACTAGATTTTTGCTTCCTCCCAACTCCCAGCAAAAACATGGGCTGCCTGTGGGACCCCAAGAACTAGACAGGGAAACACTGACTTGGAGGGTTCAGTTCAAATATCCAAGATATCTCTCTTTTGATGAAGCAGCAGGTAGGCAGCCTTCCCATACTGTGGAGGTGCAGCAGAGTGTGAGAGAACTCAGCCAGCAGCAGTTCCACGCCCAGCTTACCCAGCGGCTGGAGGAGCAAGTCAAGACTCAAGAGAAACCCCTCAAGCATGAAAGCATGGGCCCCAGGAGCATGCCAGAGGTCACCAGTGCAGAAAGCCGCAAACAGAAGGTGACTTACTAAGGCTCCGGATTTGTGTTTTTATGGGGGGTCGTCAGGTTGTTCTCGTTTGGTGAAAGGAGTGAAAGAAAGGGGGGTGAGTGATATAAGCTTATAGCTTTGACCGTAGAACCCTGGAGCTTTTATAAATACATTTAGGTTTCTGATTCACAGATAAAATTTCAATGATGTGAGTGTCAGTATCTTCCGTTGGTCAGTGTACATAATTATATGCTGTTTACCCCCTTGTGTGTTGCTTAGGAAATTATTTAGCACATCTGCTAAATAATTAAATATCAATGTTAAATCTGCCACCTGCTAGTACCAGCAGTGTGTCCTTCCCGTTATGTCACAGAAAGGGGGGCCGGCAGATCTCACAAGCCGCATGATGATGTTCATCTCCAGCCAGTATAAAAGCAGTACAACTCCGTCTGCCCCAGTGTCTGAGCCTTGCTGGGTTTCTGCAGGGAGAAAGAGGTCAGGTTCACAGTTACATACACATGGGACTTGTCTTGACCCCCTTCATTGATAAGATACATAGATGCTTTCAAACATACCTGATTTTTATTCTTTTATACATTTAGTGCGGAGAAAAGTTGGTCCTTTGTGCCTAAGGTCAGTACTTTAAAATATCAGTGTACTGTGTTATGTCATATTGTAGCAGTGTGCTGTTTGTATTTAAATAACCTATTTTTTGGTTATTTTATTGTTTTTTTTATTTTTGCTGTTGTTTTTAGTGCAAAGGCTCAGATCCATTTCTAAAGCCAACCAGTCACCTGAAAAAAGCGACAGGGCTACCTGGGTATGGATAGAAATTAGTTTTTGTGCAAACACGTCTTGCATTTTACGCATGTATTTGCTTCCAGTGCTATTCTTGTGTCTTATGTAGTTCTGCAATTGTTTTGTCTTCTTTTGGCTGTTGTTAAAAAGCAATGATGTGTATGGTTTCCATGGGAACACACCACAGAAGAATAAGGTAAACACATGTTCTTGCGGCAACATATTATTTTGTCTTTCAGCATTGTACAGCTTTACAATCTTTTTGTGCATCACTGTTTTCAAAAGCAGGGACTCAAGAAGCAGTCTTCCACAAAAAGCAGGTAACAACAAACTGAAAAAAATCTACTTACACTTACTGTGGCTTGATCTAAAGAAATTAGCTTAACCTTGCTAAACATTTTTATACATGGATTATGGCTCCCTCTAGTGGATACAGTGGATCACTTTAATGTTTAATATTTATAGCATATCTTCCATTAGTGTGTCATAGTGTGGGATGACAAAAATTAATGTATTTAAGTGCATTCAGTCTGTGCTTTATGTGTGCACTGTGTGCATTACCTGTTTCTTTTAAACACATGTAAAAAATGGAAAAATGATATAGAAGCTAATAAATCATAACATGATCTTTAAAATTATATGGGACAATAATTAAGTGTATCTTTTCAAGTTAAAACTAGTCTATACTTTGTACCACCAGTCTTCTTGCACGATAATAGTGAATAAGCATGCATTCATGGGCAAAGACCAGAGGATGAGGAGGATTAATATATATTTTTTAAAGTACTTGCAGGGAGCGTGGAAGTATTGTGGGAACATCTGTGAAGAAAGGTCCATCGCCCGTGAAGGTAAAGTTTATATAGTTAGCCTCTCGGTGACCCTGTGCTGGATAAGTAGTTATATAGGAAGGTTGATAAATGCTAGTCTTAAATATGCAGGACTGATCTCTTTGTTTTTTTTTCTCACTGAAATACAGGACGAGTCAGAAGTTTTAGTAGACCTGCTTGAAACTATAAATACCTGATCGATTAATTAAATTGTATATGTTTGTTTGTAAACAGGAGTGGAAATTTGGCTTTATGGACTAATTAGTCAAAATTTGAAATCTAAGACTCAGATCACTCATGAGTTTGCAGTGTAAGGTTCCAGCCGTCGAGCTTTCTGGAGACGGCGTCATGGTCTGGTGTTGCTTTGCTGGTGACAGAGACAGGGAAAACCGATGGCAGTCTCAGACAGCACGACTGTCACGGCACACTTCAGGCATACCATTGTGTCAGGATTATGGCTCATTAGGCAGTCCTTCATTCTTTAGCAAGATAACGATTCAAAACACATTTTGTACTGTCGGTCACAGACTCTAGACCTCCGTTATAGTGAACATTTATGGGACTGGAGAGATGAGTCAAACCAAGGCAAACCATAAGCACCAGAATTCTGTGGGAGCAAATGTAGGAATGCAAGATTTAGAGACTTTTTAGAATGTTGCTTTGGTAGTCATTTTGTGTATTTAATGTGTTTACTATGTATGATGTAAAACATTAGAAAAAGCAGTTTCCTGGAAGGGTATTAAAATTTTGTTCAGTTCAGATTTTGTTTGAAAAAGCAAGGGCAGATCCTAGCTTTCTTTTTTGACAAACAGACCCAAAGCCACCGTGTTAAAAAGCACCTGTTCAGTGACACAGACACAGACTACAAGACAGACATCAGCTGGCTCAAGGATTCTGCTAAGAAGCCCAGGCTAAAACTCGTACAGTATGGCAGGCAGCACCCTCAAAAATCTGCCCCAGCCGCAGGTACCACCTAGAAGTGGTTTTGCATGCTACTGACCTCATTCAAATTCAGTAGCAGAATCTTCTTTTTGGGCAGAAGGAATTTCACATTGTAGTCCTGTTTCCCTGAGTTTCCTAAGCTGTAATGCTAGTTCATTCTGTTTCAGATGAGTCTGCGGATTTACCTCATGCACAGTCAAAGCCACTGGACTTGTTGTCCAAACCTAAAAAGGTAAATCTGGATAATCTTATTTAGGCTAATAAATATTTTTTTTTCTGTATGTTAATTAACATGATTATGGTCACTAAATTTTTTTACTTGTTTTTCCACACAGGGGCAGTATTGCAAGCATTTTTTAAATGTAAATGTTTTATGAATCTCAGCAGCTTTATTTGCATTCTCTGTATAGCATGGGTCTTATTCACAGGCAAAACTGAAAAGGAACAAATGGGAGAAAGAAAACATGGCTCCCCCAGTAGAGAGCAGACTGTTAGGTCGGCCCCAGAGAGCCAGTGCCATGTTCAAGAGCTACAGAGAGCCATCTGAATTCAGCAGCAGCAGCCAATCAGAGGACGAGGCACCCCGACACCATCAGTGGCAGGTCCTCCCCGTCACCTTCCGTATGGCCTCTGCTGTTCATATGTACCCTTCTTGAATCATGTCAATTACAACACTTATTCATTCATTAAAAAAAAGTGCATACTGACAGACACCACCTGTTGTGTTAAAATCATTCAAGCAGTGTTCCCCTGATATTTGCTAGTATTGAGATATTTGCTTCTGTGGTTGCAGCCCAATATAAAGATGGGCGGCAGGAAGACAGAGAGGGCTGTGAAGACCACCAAGCAGTCGAAGGCAAAGAATTTATCTTCTCCTGTGAAGGATGGAACTGGCAAGCAGAAAGAGTCCTGGGCAGCTCGATTTTCAGCTACAACTTCCCCCCTTGCTTCCATCGAGAGGATGAGATGTAAGGCACACAGACTCCCTTAGCAGACTGTTTCAGTAACAGCCTGGGTTTTGAGTAAACAGCCTAAACAAATCAATAAGGCTTTATCTCACCTTCCAGTGTGTCCTGTGAAATATCTGAGTAACTGGGTATACATTAGCAGTATATGCGTGGGATCTAATTAGTGTGAATTGAAAACACAATGGTAATATTTATGGTATCAGGACAATCCAAATCCACCAGTCACAAGCTAGAAAATGTATTTGTGTATTTCATTAAGTGCAGGGTATGTGCAGGACTGCGTATACAGGACCCCCCCGCTATCCGGAAGTAGAGTGTTCCTGTGAGACGTTCATATGCTGAAATGGTGTAAATCGAAGAACCCGTTATCGTTAATTTATATGAGAGAAAAAATTTGAGCGTTCCCAGACCCAAAAAATAACCTGCCGAGTCAAAGCAAATAACACGTAAGACTTAAGACTAACATATAGTAAAAGCTGGGAGGATGTGATAAACACACAGCCTATACATAGTAATTATACTGTATATACGGTGTAGTGTCTTGCTAACGTGTGCACAATATCAAAGTAAAGCACAGATGCTCACAGACAGTTCAAAGCCGTGGTGGCTTGACGCTCGGATGCTGAGTGTAGTTCCCAGGGAAGGAGCTTGGCGGTGCCACTCTCACTGCTTGGGGTGCATTCTGCCTCTATAATGACTCTCTGCAAAACAAACTAAGTGCCATTCTTGCTTTTCGCCTTATTTCATAAGTGAAAATCCTATTTAGATTTCTTTTGGTTAGCAAAAACAGGTACTAATATAAGTTTTTCATAAAAGCAATGTGGTGTACTGCGGGGGAAACCTGTACAGTATAGCGAGTGACTGTACTCTACAGAAAACACAAGTAGGCAAAAACAGGGACAGTCTTCTTAATTCAAACACCCCTTTATAGTGCCTTGAAAAAGAATTCAACCCTAACCTTTATTCACATGACTGATTGTCACAACATGGGATTTTGATTAGTTTGACTGGAAACTTTTTCTCAGTACTGGCCAAAAAAACCATAAAAACATACAGCAACTGAAATGTCATTAATATGAAATTACTTGGTTTTCCCACCTCTTGCAGTTATTACAGCTAGCAGTTTTTTTGGATAAATCTCTATTAACTTTTCACAATGTAATGGAGCAAGATTTGCACATTCTTCCTTGAAAATTGCTCAAGTTGTGCCAGGTTAGTTGCGGAGTTGCAGTGGGCAGCAATTTTTAGATCTTGCCACAGCTCTTCAGTGGTGTTGAGGTCAGGATTTTGAATAGACCTCCCTAGGACATAATTGAATTGTTTTCTTTTTATGCTACAGCATTGTTGTTCTGGCAGTGTTATTTGCGTCATTGTCCTGTTGAAAGACAAGCTAGTGTAAGGTTTCTGGCAGAGGGGAGTAGGTATCGTTCCAAAGTCTGTTTGTATTCATCTTCAGGTCAATCCTGACCAGATTACCAGTCCTTGCTGCTGAAAAGCATCTCCACAGCATGATGCTACCACCAACATATTTTACAGTGGGGGTGGTGTTACCTGACTGATATGCAGTGTTAGATTTACACCACACATACTGCTGAGTGTTCAAGCCAAAAATTTCTAATCTGTTCTTGCTTAAAGGCCATTTTTGTGCAATGTTTTGGAGAGTTTTGAGCTTTGGACATCATATCTTCAGTCATCACTGACTTCTGCAATACATATCGCAGTAGCCTCTCTAGAACTCTGTTTAGAGGGGCTGTCTGACCAGCAGTTTCATATTTTTGCACTTCTGTTTGATGCCAGCATTATTGTTCAATGTATTTTACCTATATAGACTAGCTAATGAAAACTGCAGTGACTTTGTTATGGGTAAGGCTGTGAATTTGTCTTTTCATGCTTTGATACAATGACCTAGGTGAAGTAGATGATATTGTGGGTGCAATTGAGCCAAAAGACGTTTGAATCTCACATTTTCTACAATCGGTAGTGACTTGTCCAGTCCAATAAAGTCTGTTTTGGGTATGATATCTTTTGCTTTCTTGCCATCCATATTGAAAGCCTTGACTTCTTTCATTGCTGTCCTTAAGGGTGGTTGCACAAGAGCCGATTTGCTAGTCGTGGCAGCCTTCCCATTGGCAAATTTTTCATAGTCTGTATTTTCTTCCTGGTGACTAGTTCTCAGGTGTTGTATGACCTTTGTGGTGTTGAAATTTCTTCCTGAAGATGTCCTACAGTACATTTCAGATGGTCTTTTCCTCAGATCCATACTTCTTCATAAAAATATCTGATTTGTTTCAAAAGAACTTCTGTTTTTTTTTTTCCATTGGTTTTGTTGAAAATCTCTACTGTACTGTTGGACCTCAGCATTAGAGGGGGAATTTCTCTTCATTAATTAACTCTAAGAACACGTCATCCACAGGTTGAGGTCACTAAATTAGGTGGGCTGGTAAGGTAATGGCACTGCCCTTTGAGCAAAGTAAGATATTTGCAAATGTTATTAGTCATTTCTGCATCTCCAAATTGGATTTTCACTTTTGAGCTGTTGAAATGTTTTCAGTTTGTTTCATTTAATTTGGCAGGATTTATGCTGTTCTGTAGATTAGCTGGATTTTTGTACTTCGATATATTATGATTTTGGAATCTGAGACAATAAATATTATTATTATTTTTTTTTTGTGGGCTGGATACTTTTTCAAGAACCTATAAATTTCACCCTCATATAACACTGTTCAGTAGATTATGCAGATGCCGCTATTTGATGGTTGTAGTTGAGAACGTTAGTAATGCCCCGATTGCTGTAAGGTAAAAGACCAGGTTCTGCTTGTGCCCATCAGTGACTAACAGCTGTTTGTGTTGCAGCTGCGGATAAGCCGGTGTTGTTACCAAGGTCTCCTATTAGTCCCCTCCGCTCCGTGTCCATGTCCCCCGTTGGCATGTCACTCCCGGAGACACCTTGCCCTCAAATGGGGACTCAGACGGGCTCTTTCAACACAAGCAGCAGAGACAATGTTGGCACAGAGGTCCCGTGCCCCCCCCAACTCTCTTCTGTGGGTAGGAAGTCTAGCAGCCCTCCGCTGGCGCCAAGCTGCCTCTCACAGGTGACTGAGTCTCTGTTCTCCACTATTCAGTGATTGGACAGCACTGTTGTAAAACTGCTGACCTCTACCCCTTTCTCTAATACCCTGCCCCCACCCATAGCCCCAACCAAGCCCCATCAAATCAGTCGTCAACCCCGTGGAGCCCCTGCTGACTTCGACAGCCCTGGAGATGTCCGGGCCAAGGTCTTGGTTGAATTGCAAAGCTCCAGAGGAGCAGCTACAAGAGTCTGACAACAGTCCTGTCCTGTCTGCCGCTTCCCTGAAGGACTCGCTGGTCTTCATGGCAACCCAGAGTCAGGGCACACTGGAGCTTGCCAACAGCCTTGTTGTGCCTGCTGGTGAACAGGAGGTATGGGTCTGTGATCACCTATCCCTAACATGTTATTTTTAATGTTTATTATCTGTATAGACTGGGTAAACCAGTTATACCTCTACTGAATAGCACAATTGATCAAAAATATGTATTATGTACAGATATGAATGTATTATCCTGGTCACCCTGGACAAGATGCCAAGCTATCACACATTACGAGAAATTTGGTTCTTACCTTAGGATATTGACAGTCATTTTTCCCTGTCTACCACATATGCTGCAGTATTCTATAAAGCTGAACTGAAAGTGAATTATGTAGGGCAATAATCCAAGACACCAAGTAGTAATACAACAGGGTGCCTTAAAATCAGACACAGAATCTGTATTGTTCGACAAGTACCAAATGTACAAGGATTTCCTCTTGATGCAGGTGGCAACACAAAGAGATCCACAAGATAAAAGATATACAAGAGATAAATGAAAATAGAAATATGCTATAAACAAGCATAGTCAGAAATAAGAAATGTGGGGCTTTACAATGGCTAGCTCACAGGCCGGACTTAAACCCCATTGAAATAATATCTTTGTTGTAGCATTTCTGTAAGTGAGTGGGCTAGAATTATTTTTAGGATGAATTTAGAGACTGGTTTTCCTCTATTATGGCTTGGTGAGCACTGTTGAATGTCAATTTAAGTCATACAATTCTTCAAAAAAAGTATAATCTCTCTTTCACTACGCCATACTTGATTCCTTTCCTGAGACGTGTCTCTTTAATAGTTTAATAGTTTTGCAAAGCCATTCTTAGATTTACATTCAGAGTTTGAAATGTGAATAAACTTGTACTCTGTGTTGATGCTTGTTGACATTCAGCTTTGTTAGACATTCATGTGTGAAGTCTTAGAGGAGTGCTAACATGTGCGCATGTGTTGAAGCAGAAGACACCTGGTCCATCCTCCAGGCGATCCAAGCCTGTTCAGTTAAAGGAGCATCAATCAGGTAAAGAGAATTTACATGAATATAATTACATTTACATTAATGTAATTATATTTTGTTTATGTAAATTAATTGTTGGGCCAACAGCATTTTATCATGCTTTACATGTACATAGTCATTTTACTTTAGAAAGTGTCATAGCTTACCAGTATATCAGTTTAAGTACTTTTTTTAAACTCCTGTAATGGTACAAGAGGGGGGTTTTGGTTGGACTTGAACTTGCAGACAGGTGTTCTTATCTACCCTAACTGCTGTCTTAAATAACTTTAAAGCATTAAACTTTTAGAAGGGGTGTTTGTAATGCCCCCAGGGGAGCTGCAGTGACTGCACCCCTCCTTCACTCTTTCTGCTGTGCAGGGCCCTGCCTCACTCTGAAGCGCCATGCCTCCCCTCCTGGATCCAGTAGCTCTGAAGAGCAGTGGCAGAAGAAGCGTGACAGGCTGAGAGACTGTGGTGACAGGCTGAAGCCTAGGAAGCTGTTTCAAGCCCAAATAGGCCACTTGAGTGAGGAGATGTGTTTGCCTTGTGTCCCTACTTGCTGCCGGTGTCAGGACCCTGACACCAAATGCAAATTCTGTTAAAGCAAAAATCAGAGAACCCTGTTTTTGCAAAAAATTACAATTCACTCCAGAGAATGTAGGTAGAGTTGCCGCTCGTCCTATATATGACAGCATTCTCATGTATTGAAATGTTATAATTGGGTGGGGGGATTGTCCCTTATTTATTCAGATTGAAAGTGGCAACTCTAGTTAAAGTGTGCTTGATATTGCCCCTCCATACCATTTTTATTACTTCTCGCCCATCTAAGAAGTTGCATCTTGTTTGGCAAGTGTAAATCTGTCCAAGCCTTACATCTCTGGCACCAGGGTTTGTGTCTCCGCCATGGCTCCATGTTTGTGGAGTTTGCGTGTTCCCCAGTTGTCATTGTGGGGTTTCCTCCAGGGTCTCCTCTTTCCCCTCACAGTCCAAAAATATAAATTGGAATTACCAAATTGCCCATAGGTATGCATGTATGAATGATTCACGTGTGAGTGTGCCCTGCAATGGGTTGGCACCCCATCCTGGGTAGTTCCCTACTTTGTGCCTGCAGTGTGAATGAATGATGTGTCAGTGTGTTCTGCATTGGGTTGGCCCCCTATCCTGGGTTGTTCCCTGCTTTGTGCTTGTAGCCTTTGGGTTTGGGTCTCCGCGACCCTGAAAAGGACAAGCGGTTACAGAAAATGGATGGATGGGTGGGCATTCTGTCCAAAAATATGCTTTCGCATCACAGTTAAAGAGACACAAATATGCAGCCTTACTTGCTTTTAAGACTAGATGAAGTCTGTCACGCCCAGCCCCGATCGCCCTCATGTGGACCACACCTCCTTGTTAACCCCGTGTGGAATCCTCCCGTGTGC
>JAODLD010000113.1:29020370-29052707 GCA_026781065.1 Mormyrops boulengeri
ACCTGGATTAAACCCCGTTTTCCCATAACCTGGGTTCGCTCGCCTCCTTCCCCGCTCGCCTCCGCCCGATCGTGACAAAGTCTAGCTTTGAAAATATATTTTCTTGTGCTGTTGAATGCTGGGATGAAAGTTAAATTGTTTAGAAGGTTCTTCACAATGACCTTTTCTGTGCAGTTTCCAAGCACACAAGCTTTTTGTCAGATTTTTTTGTCCCTTATGTTAAAATAGGTTTTAAAATCCACTGGGTCTCATTTTTTTTTCTCTTTCACCCCATCAGCCTCAACGTCTAGCCAAATGGGACCAACACCCCCAAAGGTTCTGGAGAACAGCTTTGAGGGGGGAAATGAGGAGAATGAAGAAAGTGGTTTTGGAAAGGCCAGAGGAGCCCCTGGGCCAGCCCAAAAAAGCTTCCATAGTGTACAGAGGGATTGCACGATTAACACATACAAAGGTATAATCTCTTCTATATAATCTGATCCTCAACTTCCACTTCTTGTTCCTCTTTCCAGTCTTCAGTCCCAAGTCCCAATCCAACAACTCACTTGCCTAGGGCTCACTGACATTCAGATCTACACTGCCATTTGCCTTTCATGTCAGACGTCGAAAGCATTACCTTGAGCCACAGTTTCTCAACCTTTCCAACCACGCCTGGGTGGTTCCCATTCTTAAATTTTGCCAACCAGGTTCCCTCTCACTATATTTCGTGAATTTTCAGCCAGGAGTGATTGAGTTTGCATGTATGGGGCGCCCTTTTATGGAGCAAACCATGTTTCTCTACTGCAGTTTCACGGCCCGCCCCTGGCTTGAGAAACGCATCCCTAAGAAACCAATCACATACTTTCTTAACTCGATAACGGATTCATATAAGCTGTGTCCATGTGCACCAGATGAAGCCATGAGTATTTCTGCAGGCAGTGTAAGTGAGAGCTGTGAATGAGCCCGAAATCAGTGTAATTTGCGTGCTGCCATAACCATGTCTGCGTGGGAGTGCTTTCCAATGGTGTTATGAAACCAGACGCCTGTAGAGAAGCGTCACCATACTAGACTCAGGAAGCTTGTCTTTATCAGGGACAGATACAAAAAATACACATCTTTTTTCCTCATAATTCCCATTATGTCATTTTAATGAGCAGAAATGTTACAAATAAAGGACTTGAACATCATAAAAACATAATCGATGACATACCATGATCACCACCATCATATGGCCTTAGTCTGTGATCTGGAATTCTTATTTTATGTAATTTTCTTGTCTTTCTAAGACAGTTAAGCAGCCACAGGCACTAAATCTGAAGGCCACAGGCAATGGACCTTTAAGACTCAAAGTCAGTAGTCAGCTACACTGTTCAGAAGATATTACAGCATATTTTCAAGTATTGTGTTGACATGGTAGTTTGAATCCCACATGCTTATATTTCTAACAGATACCAAGTTGCGACCAGGGTAAAGTGGACAATCACTATGTCTATGGCGTCACATCAATGTCAAAACTAGAAACGAATAAAACACAAAGGGAATAATATAACTCTACAAGTTTTAACATTTCGGATGCGTAAATCAGAAATCCTCTTCAGAGATGCATTGAAGAAGGGAGGTGTGTGCTATGAGGAGACTGCCTGCCTCCTGACAAGTGACATGGAGGTATACTCCATCTTTTCGTCAAACAGTGTCCAGCTGCTGGGAGGACAGTGTGGACACTGAGGACCTGAGCCTGCAAGACCTCAAGGGTACTCAGAACCTCGGATCTGCTTGCCACCAGCTTAACTCTGATTTGCAGAGAAAATTAAAGGTAACCTGAACTGCTTCCACCCTTTTAACCCTACCTGCTCACAAAAAGTTCATTACCGCACATCAATTCACATTTCATATTGGACTCATACTTTGGAGTCAAGTTAGAATTTATAAATGTGCTAGCCTGAGCCTCTGTACCCTTGTAGAATCACTCTAGGAGAATGAGCCTCTTTTCCAAACAGTCACTGAATATGATGCAGCAGCATGTCTCTGCAGCCTGTGTACAGGTGCATCAGTACAGGTGAGCTGCCACTATTTTCCTCCAGTACACATTCAGATACAGATATGACAAAGTGCTTCTCTTTCTGCAGGATTCGCAGTCTAGAGAACATCAAAGCAGTTCTCTTACAAGAGCTACGGAAAATGGAAGAGGAGGAGTCCACTCTGAAAAACATGGAAAAGGAACTGACTGTATGCTACTGAGCACTTTGATTGTAAATTGAACAGTAGATAATCACATTTACATAATGTAGTGAACAAAGGGTTTAAATAAATGATACACTGAAATATGCACAAATATAAAATGTGTGCAAGGTACCAGAGACGGGGACTCGAGTTTGTAACTTGGATTCGAGTTGCACTTGAGTCGCTCTTAAATTGACTCGACTTGTTACTTTTTGACTCAGTTTCAACTCCCATTTGTTTGATAGTGACTTCTGAACAATTAGAGTCCTTAAGGCTCTGTTAAAAATTCTACACATGCGAAGCATTGAGTGTACAACTCTCCCCAAACTGTAAAGGCGTTTAACACATAAGGATGTGCGGCTGTGCCCAGAAGCATGACATCAGGCAATATCAACAAACAACAAGCTTTTTCTGCTTTGGCACTTTGACCCGATCTGACAAAACGTGGGATATTCCGAGTATTATTCCAAATGTTATTTTTCATTACATGTTATTTTCTCTTAGAAATAGGCATTGCTTAACTTTTGTCGTAGATTGTCGTCTGGCTCCTACATAGTTGATTGTTCTTGCCCAATATACACCCTCCTTAGGCTATGTTTGTAACTGTTTTGCTCAGTGGACGTCTTCAACATAATGTTATTTTTGAGAAAGCATTATTTTGAAAATCTACATTAGAAATGTAGATTTGTGCTTAGGTTCTTAAAAAAATGTGTTCCTTCTAAGGCATTTGAAATAGGATTAATTTGAAAATATATATAAGCCTATGGAACTATAAGACAGCAGTTTTTGAACTGTTCAAGTGGTTCCCATTTAGTCACATCAGTTACTAACAGAGAAAAACAAATAGGCGGTTAAATCTTTGGTAAATAATAATGTCAAACTGGAACCACGATGCAGACTTGAGGCTTCACTCGGACTCTGATTTTGTGACTCGTGAACATATCTGGAAGGTACTTATTTATGCACATTCTAGATATGATTTCTGTGGCCTTTTGTGGCAAAATGCTGCTGCAAATTAATAACAATAACATAATAGCAACTTAAAGAGACCTTATCAATAGTATCATCATTGATCATGTTAAACACAAAGAGGAAAAAACAAGATGCTATTGTCACAACTAAATTTAGTCTATCTCCTTAGGTTTATTGGGGGAAGCAGTACCAGGCTTTTCGCTCTATCAAGGAGAATGACACACACAGGTATGAGTTTATCTCATAGACAGGTAGGGAAATCAGTAGATCTGATTTTATTGAAGTAGACCATGACCTGCCATTCTGGGTTTTTTTAAATTGTCAGTCTTGTTGCTTATTGAACTGATTCCCTTAAACCTTCTGAAGTCCCTTTGCTTTCTATTGTGGTTTTTGGTGACCACATGTTAATCTGACCAGACCTCCTTTTCCACGGCCACAAACTCTAGCTTGTCCTGGGCTATTCCAAGCCAGCTAAGAAACATATAGATCCTCAGCAGGTCTCCCGGGTTTTCTACATGGCCTCTGGTCGATGCTCAGAGAAAAACTCCCTGAGGACCTCTCCAGGTAGCATCCTTATAAGACATATTTAATATGTCAGATGGCTCATCTAGACCTAAAGGAGCAGCATTTGTATTTCAAGGCCCCCTCCAGATCTCTGAACTCTTCACACTGTCACAGAGATTGAATCCTGGAACCCTGCAGAGCAACTTCATTTCAGCTATTTGTATTTGCAGTCTTGTTCTTTGGATCATTACACACAGCTCAAAACCATAGTTCAGCATCGGGACGTAGAATGGCTGGTGAACTGCAAACCTCAACATCCAGTACTTTCAGTATCTATTGACGGATTCCATCTACCCGTAGAACATTTCCACTGTGTTTGTTTCTCACCACCATAGTGGCTTCATTGAAAGACTGTGATCCACCAGAAGTCTCTAACACTGCCTCCTGGTGAGAGGGCATGTTCACCAAATTATGTTTTTTAAAGTGTTGTTTCCACTACTCATAGTTGATCAGCACTTTCCCACCTTGGCTGAACATAACCTGAGCAAGTCACCATCTCCCCATCCTGAGGCATCATCTTTGGAGCTGGCTAGTAGTCTCTATTTAGATGTAGTTGAATGGGCCATGCCTGTGGATAGTGGCAAAAGAAGGATTCTCTTTGTGGTTCGCAATATCTACAGTATATATGATTCTTCAGAATAATTCTTAGCAGGCATGTTGAACTGAACAAAATCAAGACATCCGTAGGCGTCTTCAGATGACCTTCCGCAGAGTCAGTAGTGTCAGTTACAGTGTCCAGGTTCTGTTGGTATTCTGGTTACTGAAGCCACCACCACCATGTCATAGTTGCTTTCACGGTTATCATGGTGGTTAATTATGCAACAGAACAGCATATAAAAGATATAAAATATACATATAAAAGATATCATAAATAACCTTATTTGCAGGTTACCTTACTGAGTTTTGGTTGAGAAAACTTTTTTAAATACAAGTATTTTTATTCCAGGTCATGCTGTAACACAATTTTTGGAACAAAAAAATCAGTTTCTATGGGAAACACTTACGTACGCTTCTTTTATTGGACCTCGCCTAGATGATGTGTTGACCCTGTACTTAGAGTTCAGAATGACATGCTTTTTGCGTCATTGTCCTTTTTCTGTCTTTCCTCTGGTTGGGTGTCCTCATTTTCATTGCTGCTCTGTTACACTGTTCATTTACCCCTCTCATGCGGTTTGTGGTTTCCTGTCTGCCAGGCTGCAGCACCTGAGGAGCACCTTCCAGGCTAATGGGTGTCATGGTTTAGAGAATGAGCACCGGATTTTTCATTCTGAGGCGAGTCTTACAAGTTATAATGCCATCCATCCTATATGTATGTATACAATTTCCAAGATCTCGCAGGTCCAGAGCTATGCGCCTTTTGTCAGACTGACCAATAACTATGTATAACCAGAGGTTACTAGCAGTTAGTGTCAAAATATTGGCTGGTATTTGCCTTCACTAAGTGAATCTACAGTATTAATTAAAAAGTAAGGAGTGGAAGAGAGCATTCCATTGAAAATTGCACTGTTGAATCAATGTTCTTTCATTTGCTGCTAAACTTAAGTGCTGCTTTTTGTTATTAGTCACTATACATGTATGTCCTTGACAAGGTCATGTTGGACTGCCAGGCCTAGCAAGCAACCATGGAAACCATGGATGTAACCAAGTGGAGAAAGTGAGAAAAGTCTAACAGTTAAACACTGGAAGGTGGATAGTGGTGAATGGTACACATCCCTCTTTCTGCAGCCTTTTCCTTTGTGTTTGGCCAGGCATTATATTTCCTCCAAGTAGGACAACTGTGTGACAGAACCACAAAATAACTACTTATTACCTTGGCTGGTCAACTGAAATCAGTGAATTGTGTGTTTGATGTGATATGCCTACACCTGCTGTCTCCTTTCAGGCTCCACAGGGCTTCATTATACTGCCTTCCCAGCACGCCGTCCGTCGTCCTCCCCAAACCCAGAGTCTTTTACTGCTTAACCAGATGTTACTGTAGTGTTTGTGGTATCACTGTATTACTTCTTCCAGTTCTCACACAGGAGAATCCAAGCAGCAAGGCATCATCTCTGCGTGCCCGCCAGCGTTCGGAAATTAAGCATCCAGGGCAATGGTCTCTCGCTTATGTTTTTCAGATATGCTTGATGAAGAAAGACATGAAGTCCATACAAGATAAGCTCTTCAAGGACATGGTGAGCAGAACTGAGAGTATCAGGGGGTTCTGGTTTGTTAGTGATGCCTTTTAAGGGTGTGTTTTGTTTGCAAAATTGAGTGCCGGTAAAGCTAAAAAGCTCATTGTCCTTTTTGATAAAGGCTTTCTTGACAGGTTATGCTCATACACATTGCTTAGTCAGTGAGTATTTTGGTGCCTGTTTCTATGAAATTTATCATGTATTTATCTCATTTACATCCTCCAGCACAAGGAAGATCTCTTGAGTGTTCACAGAGCACTTCAGGCCTGGTATCTGCCCGGAAGGGTGGGACTTTAACTCCAAGAGGTTTTTCAGCAATTTTTCAAATTTTCGCGTTGTTGTCTCAAGCTGTGTAAATGTGGGAAAGAAAAAACTTCAGTTCCCCAGTATTGTTACTTGATTCAATTCAGAACATTCACTAAAATGAACATTTAAAGAAATGTTACTTGATTTTAAATCTTTTAAGCAATTGTAAGAAGCTACAGTTATTGAGATCTGTTGCTGGGTTTGTCTTGTGTTCAGTGTTGGTTTTAGAAATAGTCCAGTGAATTTTTGTTAATGTCCTCAGCTGCACATGCAGAGGCACTGAGACTTGTGGCCTGTGTGACACAGGGACAGCAGAGGTCCAAACTAGACATTCCTTCATCCTGCTAACCTACTTAGTTATGCTTTACATTTATTTATGCTATAATGTTATGTTTTATTTATAAAGTACACAAATAAAATTATTCTCACAAATCACTAAATGTATTTTATTTCTGTGATCAGATTTCACAAAAGCTTAACCACATTTAGAAATTCCATACAAATGAAATTCAGTTTCGCCTATTTACCTATCATTAGCTATCATCCCTCCATCTTTCAGTAGCTTATACAGTGCAGCATTTTGGAGGGGGGGGGGTTATTGCCCATCCAAGGCAGTATAAGGCTCAAGATGGGGAAAGAACAGCCTAGTTGGAATTTAAGTTGCTGGCTCTGTCACTATCTATTTTTGAGGAATTTCAGCCTGTCATGGTCAACTGTTGCCCACATTATGTCCCTGAGGGTAGTTGCTTTAATGTGGGTGGGTTTTTTCATCCAGAAAATGTTTTACTTTTGTAATTGTTACCATTTACCAGTCCTGTAGTGCTAAGGCCTAACGCCTGTCCTGCAACAGCTAAAGTACATCCCAGTATTCGCCCAAAGAAAAACCACACAGGAAGTAACACAAAAGGATCTTGTTTTTATTGACTTAAAAAATTCTTATTTTGCACACAAATATACAAAGTAATCATTATGACAATAATGACAATTCTCTCAAGATTGGTATTTGTACAGTATGAAATTGGCTCAGAATTGAGCACATGCCCCTGGGACTATTTTTCAAAGGTAGGAAAGCTGGTGACATGCACAGTTCGCAGTTTGTTCCAAGAATGGATGCACTCTGTCCGAAACAGTCCTCATTTATGCCTCCTCTCTCTTTCTGCCCACTTTAAACCTGGTTAGATTTCTCAGTGGACCATAGTGTACCTCTACCAGACAGCGTCCCCATAAAACCATCTGCCAGAGTATCATGACCACCCAAGGAACGGGCCAAGGCACTGGAAGAATCCTCTCCAGGCGCTCCTCGATGAGACGGGGCTTAGTAGTTCTTCACAGAAGAAACATCTTTTATGGTCTGTGAAACCTGGAGGGGAGAAGATGGGGACAACATTGTTACAAAACTACGGTGTTAGTCACAAGGGGTTTGCTTGGGGCAGCTGACTGAGGAGGGGGCTATTTTTAGGGAAGCGCAGCGCTCAGTGAAAGCCACTCTGCTAGCAGGGTCACTGTTACAGTACAGACATGGAGAGTTGCGGTTATAGGGGATCTGGAGGTGCCTACAGCCACATTTATCAAGGATGTCAGGATTTGCTGCTGTGTGCTGATTTTGGTTCTGCTATATTGAGTTCAGGCTATTTTAAGCTCTCAGAAGATGCAGGTTTTCTAACAATAGCCCTGGAAGTTGCTACGAAAACACTTTCACTGACCTCGTCAAGTGTTTGCTGGATGCGTGCACTTCCATCTCGTTGCTTTTGAACTCGTTCAGCTCCTTCCGTATTGCCGCCTGCAGGACACAAGCAATGACTGTCATTAAGCTGTCTTAAGGGAAGTCCAGTGGGTTCCCTGATTCTGGAAGAATTATGGCAGAATTGTAATTAAGCAAATTATGCAGAACTGGACTCAGGTACCTTGTCAGATGCAGACAACCTGGTCCAGGGCTTGTCTGCACGCCTGTCGTAGTCCTGAGCTTTAGCCACCTCTACATAATCACTGAAGCGGATCAGGATCTTTCTGTCCCGCAGTTCATCTACTGTAGGCCGCTGGTTGAGCTGGAACACAGAGAAGCGTGATAGGTAAATATCAAGCCTGATCTTTGGAAATTTTAAATATAACATTATTATTGTCCTGCAAAGCCATTTATAACCATTTCTCTGAACCTCGTCTCCCACAGAGTGTGGAGGCTGATAGACCTCAGATAGAAAATGCTTATCTGCACAATCTCTATGTTTGCCTGACATTTATTTTTTTGGTTGTTAAATGCCTTCCCAATCCCAGATGCTTGGTAAGCTTGTCTCACATGAAGGCCAGTGCTGATTTCATGCATGTGCCCAGGGTTGGGTGTTGCAGTGAACACCCCCAGCTCTCAGCATGAGAAGTGCAAGCCTGTGGAGCTGTTGTGTGTGTAAATGTCCCATTATTCTGAACAGCAGGTGTCAAATACCTCCTGCAACACTTTTTATAAGACAACCAAACAGATTTTATTTAGAGTGGCATTTGTGTTTTTGCAGACATAAGACTTGGTTGCTTTTAACTTGATTTGCTCACATCATTATACCATCATGTTATGCGCCATAAATAGAGGGAGAAATGTTTAATGGTGGGTCAAAGCCAACATACCTTTCTGTTGAGCCGCTGTTTGATTTCCCTCCTCTCTTCCTGTTCTGTCTGATCATTCCTCTCTAAAAGGCAGGAGAGAATCATGTTTCATGAAAACCAGTGACACATAGTGAGGAAGGCGAAGAGTTACACACTTATTGTTAAAGGAAATCTGTGTAGGCATCCATTATTAACAGAAGGCAAGATATCATATACAATTTAATAATTCTTTTCTATATATATTGTATTGATTTGTATTGTATTGATTTGAGTTGAATTATTCGGTTGTTATACATCTTAAGGAAATAGCCATGAAAGTTAAGGGTAGCAGTGAATAATGTAGAATGCTTCTGTCACAGGACACTCAAGGATGGTTTGATAACTATATGGATTAGCAATTATCCTTCCTAAGGTCAGACATTCCTGCGTTACACTGCTTATTTGTAGTTCTCTAAAAGCGCGTTTTCTTCCTTTTTTCCTATCGAAATAATCAGACAACATTCTCTCTCGATTTAAACAGCACAGCAATAGCAATCAGGGCTGTCACGACTCCGGAGGCAATACTGAAGTGCAGGACTTCGGAGGGGTGGGAAATGTACAGGACACTCAAAGAGGCTCTAATAACTGTATAGATTTGCAATTTTCATCTTTCCTACGGTCAGAAATCTGTGCGTTACACGAACGTTGGTTCGTGTGTTATCGGGATGATACAACCTTTTACACGCTGTGATAACTAATGAATAACTGAATTTTGGGATCAGTCCAGAAGGGCGATCGTATTATAACTAAATAAGAGGTATGGAGAGTGAAGGTTAGAATTGAGATTCTTAGTAAAAAAAAAGAAAAAAAAAACTCTGCAGCGTGGAATCCCCCCCCCCCCACACACACA
Source organism: Mormyrops boulengeri (assembly GCA_026781065.1). NCBI lineage: Eukaryota > Metazoa > Chordata > Actinopteri > Osteoglossiformes > Mormyridae > Mormyrops > Mormyrops boulengeri. Next base: position 29,030,061 of record JAODLD010000113.1, read on the forward strand.
CCCCTTGCACGCGGGATGTGTTAGACGGAATTCCAGTGTTTGGCTATATGATGATTTCGACTATATGATTTTTATAATTCCTTTCTTTATAAGCAAAAGAAAACGGATGTAACATGAAAAATTATATTATAAGTTTATAGTTAAACAACCAGAAAAACAGAAATCCAAAAGCTCTTGCTTTCGTCTTGGGAAAAGCAGCTGAGGTATATCGGATAGCAGATTTCGGTTTATAAGTTAAATTTTTACACTTTATAATTCCTCGTAAAAATGTGGATTACTATTAAATATAAAAAATAGTGTTATATTCTTCATAATGAGCTATATATAATATGCTAGCATTTTAACAAATATCCAATTAATACTCACTTAACTGTCTAAAGTAAACACGTTTACTGGAAACATCAAATTATACATCACAATTTTTTAAATTAAGTGACCAATGTACTCACGTTTTAAAATATTTCTGCTTTCCAACTCTTCGACAGCCGGCCGTTGACTTAGCCTCCTGCGGAAAAACACCAGTATCACGTTCTGGACCATTTTGATTCAGTTCCTGAAACAGCGTCCCTTTCAATCCAGTCTTAACACATCAGCTTCCTTTGACCAGAACTCCTCCAGCAGCGAGTCCTACAGGGAAATCCCAAGCGCTCCCATCTCCTATCTAAAACCTGACTTCGATACGCTCGAGTCGACCTGCACATCGGGAAAAAAGTCTCAATCTTCTCCGTTTTGTCCCAGCAATACCGACTTCTTCTCCCGGTGTACGAGCTTAAAGACCTACAGATTATTTGTATAAAATTATAAAATAGGCAACTTGGTGTCAATGCAAAAATAGATGGAATCCCAGTCTGCAGGATTCCCCGCACGATCTGCGACGGCCGTCGCCGACTGGAGCCGTTCTGTAGTCTGCCTCGCAACCTGTGAGCGTTATTACAAGCGGTGCCCGTGATCCAGCCTCCTTTGGTGTCGTAGGCACAGTCCCATCGAATTGGCGTTACGTGAGAAATCCCCACGCACAGCCGCTAGTAAATCCTGCTCCGCTATATCCTGCAGAGAGGCATGCCCGGTCGCTCGCTGCGAGCTGTTATTGTCAGCAGATAGAAAGCCAGGTATTTCCCCACCGTATTCTCACAAGTCGCTGCATTTTTGCCATAATAATGTAGCATTTATGTTTTAATTACATCGATTCTTTAATAAACTGCACGTCAGTCACGTCCATCTATCGGTATACCGGGTGATTTTTTTTCTAGAAGATATTAAAAATTCAAAGCTCCCATAATAATCACGTTTTCTGTTTTGTACTGTATATTTACACATGGTACAATTTCTACGGTGTATTTCTCCACACAATAGCAGCTTTCTGCAAGGTGAAAATCAAGGCGGAAAATGTTTTTTTTTTTTTTTCCTGCACAAACTGAGAAAATGTCATGCTCAGGGACACAGAAAACACCTGATGATACCGTCTAACTGATCAAAAACCTATTTTTTGTGAGCAGGTTTTAGCTAAATTGTATAGAAATAGCATTCAATTTTCTTCTAGTACTGGATTGTTTTCCGTTATGCGCTCCTTAATGGCACAACTGAGAAGAGAAGCACAATCCCACGGTCACCCAAACACCATTAACAGTAACAATAGAAGGTACAGGCTGTACGTGGTTAGTTAGCAGCCATACGAGCTGTCACGTCACATCAACCAGGGACATTTGTCCTTGCTAGAGGACAGAACAAATGCTGTAGTAGTTCAATCGATAATGGCCAAGGTTTACTATACATTCAGGAGATTCAGGCACCCAGGTAACATGGCGGTTACATCGTCATAAGCACCACAGACATTTAATGGAAAGAGATTAGGTCTTAAGACATTCCATCTTCATTAAGGCACTCAACTTTAAGTCTAGACATAGTCTATAAATACATTGCTCAGTGTATTAATATTCTGGGACTGTAATTCTAAAGGTCTCATTTGTAACCATTTTTAAACTGCACGTGTCAAGTGGCATCTGCCCCATACCAACATTGTAACATTATTTTTTTCTATTAATCATTCTTCATTATTATGTGGTATTTAAATTCTGAAGGCACATATATACCTATGCATCCTACCAAGGAGATCAAGTCTTTTTAGTACCTACAGAGAAGCAATATAGCACAGTAAATGAAAGTCGGTGTATTCAGATACAGGAACCCCATCACAAAATACTGTGGTACTACTCTGGACAGGCAGATCATTTGGTTGTAGCTCTCATGTCTACACAGGCCAGAGGAACAGAGGGGTTGGCACAAAATTGTCTCTCCACACTGAGGGCCACGTTTCAGGGCCAAGGTTGACAGATAGTGGGATCACCACTCAGTTGCATCCCAGCGGCCCACTCCTCCAAGTCAGACCTTCGCAAGAGGACCTCAAGCGTAGGCCTGAGGGGGGCGTCTGTCCAAACACGGCCATCTGCCCGAGCTACACTGGGGTTACACGGCAAGATCATAGGCTAAAACTGGACTGATGCCGCACTGGCAAATGATAGCTCCCAAAAGCATAGCCCATGGTAAAATGCCCCCATTTCTGGTGGCCAGTCGCACACACTGTTGCGTGGGTTGATGTGCTTCCCCATACGTAATGGACTGGCACATACACTTGTGAAAAGAAGCAGAGAGGAGTTATTAATCCAAAGACCACATGAAGCATCAGCGTGTCGCTTCGGGATTTCCGAGTCCGCCCACACATTTGGAACACGCAGGGAGCACCTACAGTTATACTCGCCTGAAATACCCCATTTTCCGGTTTTCAGTACCACTACAGCCCCATTTTCACCCAGAGGGCTACCACTCCATGGATGAGACATGGGCACAGCAGCAAGTCACGACTACATAATAAAAGCAGCCGTGAGGGGCGGGGCTTCGGGGAGATACATGAAAGTTTGAACAGATGAAATGGAAAATCTCTCCCATAGTGCTGCTGAAAGCCATACACGATATTATTGATTCCACTGTGTTGCCTAGCGACCGCTACATACAGTGCAGGAAATAAAACATCCATTTAGAGCTTTGAGCACATCAGAAGAGGATTTGCATTTCTAAAACTGATTTACACTCAATCAATAATACACTATGTAAAAAAAAATGTATTCAATTGCATCTTGTTGATGAGAAAAAGACCTGAAAAAGGAGGCTGTTTTAAAGCGGTCTGTTGAGACCACATACTAATATTCTGTAATGGCATGCAGCTGCATTGCTAGAGCAGAACAGGGACCGCAGAGTCACATAGGGCTCCAACCCCATGGTGTCACCACCTCCCCAGTGCTGCAGGAGAATGAGGACAGTCCTTGTACATCCAAGCATACTGAGGAACGCAGTGCACCTTCTAAAAATAGAGTCGACCCTAACCTTTTAGCTAAAAATAACAGCTCTAGTCAAGGCGGGGCTGGGTGGGGGGAGGATGTTGCAGAGAAGCTTATTGAGGTAATTTATTCTCCAGTCACATCGATGCTGAGGAGCGGTTCTGCTGCAGTGCCAGCAGTTTTAATCATTTTCCTCCCACAGAAGCCCGTTCGCGCGCTGCATTGTTCTCATCCTCCCGCCTGGCTCGTGACTGCCGGCGATACGTAAGAGGCAGCGGGGGAGGCGGGGGTAGCGAGGCCGCCTTATTCTGAGCTTCCTGCGCTAAATATAGAAGCAGCGTTGCGCTTCTGGTGCAAGATTGATAAGTATGGATTTGTCTGAAAGCTAAAGATAGTGCATTCACCTAATGAGAGGTCACATGGCTGCTCAGCGGGGAGGCTATAAATACCAAGGTGACTACGTAACCCCCCCCCCCCAAAGAGAGAAACCCACTGGTCTATACAGGAAGGCATGCCAATCCACAGCACCAGCATTCCTGTGTGTATTGGTATTCATGTGGAGAAACCAAAACGAATGAGTAAAAGAAAAGACTAATGACTATTTACAGTATCCATGCAGCTTTGAATTTGCTCTTCACTGTGACTGATACTACGGACCTTTTTCAGCAATGCTACACTTTATACCTACCTTAACAAAGACTTATATCCATAGCTGCTTACTGTTTTTGCCCATTTATTTGCTGGTCATTTTACTGGAACCATTCAGGGCTTCGGGCTGCTACAGCAAAGCTTCTCCTGGGACTGCGAAAAGCAGCCTGCTGGTTACGAGTCTATGTCCACAAAGACGACTCTGCCCTGTTGCCCTCTGTTAACAGAATAACCATCACTGCAAAAAAATCCTTACGCCGTAATGACTGGTGCGCCTCGTACTGCAATAACAAATGCTAAAACAGACTTTAATTTAAAAAATCAATTTAGCAACATTGACCCTGTGACTCTCAATCGCACATCAATCTGTGAGGAACAGCCTCACCTTAATGAAGGCCCAGCTGACGCAATAAAGAATGCTGAATCTGTGCTTTCCTACTACACTAAGCCCAATACCTTTGCTGATTGAAATCCCCATTGTAGAACTCAATACACTGAACACCACCATGTAGTACAGGGAAACTAGACAGCTGAATAGCATCGGACAGCTGAAATTCCTTTCGGCTTTTTAGGAATGTCATAACACATGTAAAACGACACCTGTCTGTTTTTGTTTTTACATCAGAGACAAAGAAAATGATGACTCTTGTTTTTTTTCTTTTCTTTTCAAACAGATGAATATAAATAGTGAAACAGGGTGTTCAGTACTCAGGGAGTTTGTTGTTCCTTTTGTGTTAGCATTCTGATAAGACGTGAATAAAGGACAACTGGGGAACTGCTCTGTACATTACCTGATCTGAGGGATCTTAAATAGATATCTTAATAGTTGTAATGATGTGTTTAGTTACACCATTTATTTATACATTTTCAACACAATGCTAAAACTTATTTAAGAACTTGCTGTTAAATATCTTGTTTCACCCTCAGTTTCTTATTCTCATTATCAAGAGGCAAGAATCAGCACAAAATATGCATAATTTTTAAAGGAAGTGTGAAACGACATTATGAAAAGTTCTATTAATCTGCATTTTTTCATTACTCTGAAACGCCGGCCATCTGTGATTGATGATGTGAATCCTTTGGCACAATACAAATTGCATCAAGTGTGACATCAGTTGATGACTGACAAACAAAAGAATCACAGATAAACAACTATGTTCACTTTCTTTTTCAAGCAAAGCGTGGGAGTGTGAAAAAATTATTAATACGCTTTTCAAATTTAATTCTTATGCAGAACATTTAATTCGTATTGAACACAGTAAGTGACATTACTCTTCTTAATATTAAATATCCGGGCTATGAATATAGAGACCTGGTGATGTTTAACCCTTTGCTGCAAAGCCCTACATACATAAAGACCTCAATATGTTGCTAAAAAGATGAAATGTCAGGACATACACTCATAATTTCACTGCTTGGACACACTCAAATTCTGCAGAAACGGATATATGCTGCAGTTAAACAGTTGAAATGCTACATGGACCACAATTATGGTAGTAAGTAGGTGTCTACGAGTGTCTACTTCAACCAAAACACTGTGACAAACTCGTCAGATAATCTTATGTTATGACCTTACCGGCTTAACGCTTTCAAACAGCGTGAAGGTTCCTAGCCAGGCAGACATGAAAATGTTAACAAAGTGTAGTACTGAGAATGTAATGAACTGCCCAGTGCTGATGCAAAGACAAGAGTCGATTGCATCATCAGCTGAAATGCTGACAGGTACAAAAAAATGTGTTTTGTTAGCACTAACTTCCCAGGTGTGGAGTCACCCGTTGCTCAGCACTTAGACCAAATGATGCCTCTATTACCATGAGGTCAGATGTTCCTTCATTCCACAGTATTGATTCATGCCCTATTATGCAACCCGGCGGAAGCCTATGTCTTTATATAACCTGTTTGTTTAGTGTCTGCCCTGAATGGACACTGCTACAGTGTCATAAAACACTGGGGTCAGGATGTTTTTAGAAGCTTTAAACAAGGTTTCTTGTGACAATGTCCCAGTCTCAGATTAGTGCTAAGTTACTATTCTTATCTGGCTCTACTGAGACTAGCTGTTACTAAAGCCAGGTGTTCTTGTGTAAAATATTGCATGCCTGGTATTTTGAGGAGCAGTACAGCACTGTCCAGTGTCCAGTGGGCCATGGCCAGCCACCATGATGCTCTTGAAGTTGTCTCTGTGCCTGTAGGCCACTGGCTGTTCTTCTCCTGCTAATCCTTCCTCCTGCCATCTGCTTCCATCATCCATCCAAAACCAGCAGCTTCACAGCTTATGGTCATTTTTTTAAAGCGGTAGATGACATCACGTTTAAGGACATAGAATTGTAACCTTGATGGATGCTGGTTAAAATTCCAGGAGAGACCTGGTTCTTGTTCTGTTGACCATGTACTTAAACAAAATTCATCCATCAGATTATCCAGTTGTAAAATTTAAATTATCTGCAACACGTTTTGTCTATAAACACTCTGTCTAAGCAATTAAAAAAAAAGTCAGTACTGTAATATTCAGTTTCATTTGATACTTCACTGACTACAATGGCATCCTGAAGTTACCAAGATAGCATGTAGTTTCTCTTACATGGAGAGAGGCAGCTCAATATGGATATTTCTGCTTTTAGTTCGTAAAAATACATTGGATTTTCTTGTCCAGAATGTAAGCTTGAAATGCAAATAAACCATAATAGCAAATCATCAGTATCAGCACAAGCACATGAATTGCGTAACATTGATTATCTTATTACAAGTGCACCTGTCAAGGGTGACATTATATATTGGGCAAGTAAACAGTCAGTTTTTGAAGTCTATGTGTTGGGAGCAGAAAAAATGGTAAATGTCAGGATCTGAGCGACTTTGACAAGGGTCAAATGGTTACGGCTAGACAACTGTGTCTGAGCATCTCCAAAATGGCAGGTCTTCTTCTCGGTATGCAGTGGTCAGTATCAAAAGTGGTCCAAGGAGGGCCACCCAGTGACCTGGCGACAGGGTCATGGTGGCACAAGGTTCATAGACGCACATGAGAAGCGAAGGCTAGCCTGTCTTGTCGGACTGCACAAGGAGAGCTACTGCAGCAGAAAATGCTGAAGAGGTTAATGCAAGATATGACAGAAACAAGTCAGAACATACAGTGCATTGCAGGTTGCTGTGTACGGGGCTATGTAGCCACAGACCAGTCAGAGTGCCCATGCTGACCCCTGTCCACCACGGAAAGCGCCTACAATGGGGTCATGAGCGTCAGACCATGGAGCGCTGAAAGATGGTGGCCTGTCCTGATAAGTCACATTATCTGTTACATCATGTGTATGACTGGGTGCCAATGTATCATTTACCTGAGGAAGAGATGGCAGTAAGATGCACTGTGGGAAGAAGACAAGCTGGTGGAGGTAGTGTGATGCTCTGGGCAATGTTCTACTGGGAAACCTTGGGTCCTGGCATTTATATCGATGTTACTTTGACGCTTACCAACTATCTAAACGTTGTTGCAGACCAAGTACACCCCTTCATAGCAATGATATTCACCGATGGCAGTGACCTCTTTCAGCAGGATAATGTGCCCTGTCACACAGCAAAATTGTTCAGAAATGGTTTGAGGAACATGACAAAGAGTTCAAGGTGGGATGTGTTGGACAAACAAGTCTGATTCATGGAGGCCCCACCCTGCAGCTTATGGGACTTAAAGGATCTGCTGCTAACACCTTGGTGATAGATATGACAGAACATCTTCAGAGGTCTTGTGGAGTCCATGCCTCCACAAGTCAGAGCTGTTTTGGTGGCACGAGGGGGTCCTACACACTTGTGAGGCAGGTGGATTTAATGTCTTGATTGATCAGTGTATCCATCCATCCCTCCATCCATCCATCACCGTAACCGCTCAATCCCAACTGGGGTCACTGGGGGGACCGGAGCCTATCCCAGGAACAATGGGCGCAGGCGGGAACCAACCCTGGGCGGTCGCCAACACGCCGCAGGGCTGATCAGTGTATCAATATATTAAAAAGAGTTTGCTGTGCTTGTAACAGCAAGGCAAGTCCCTGACAGATGATCTCCGGTGTTGTGATAGAACTGAAAATTCTTTCATCTAATGAACATTTCTAGCAAACCCCCGTCCAATAAAACATGACTTAGCATGGGTCCTCCTTGTACGACCCCTGTTTTTGAAACATGATTGCATAAAACTGTGGCAAGGATCAGTTTCAAAGAAGCAGAAAGGCTGACTGCAATGATCAAAGAAGGTTCTGTGTTGTAAGATTAAGATAAACACACAAACAGGAGATCTATGGCAAACACTCTTCCATGTTTTTTTTTAGACCCTGTCACATAAATGTGTGATTGAGTTTTAAGTTAAGCAGTAGAGAATGACAGTCTAAAATGACACAAACACACACACTACAATTAATAAATGATAATACACACAACGACTTAGAACATACACACAAAACAAGAATTTCTAATTAACCAGATGATTAATTGACCAGACTTTTATGATTTGTAAAATAATTCTAATTTGTGCAAATGAACAATAATATATCATTATTATTCTGTTTTTATCTATATAAAGACATTAGAAAATATTCTAAATACCCCCTATGCACTTGAAAATTCTTTCCAAAACTGTTACATTTGTTATTTACAATTACTCTGTAGTAATGTGTCTTATTATTTTAATAAAGCCTCCTTCAAGTCAGATTTGAAGCAGATAAATTGTCTCAAAGGGATGATGGACAATGGACCTAATGGTCAGGAAGGCGTGCTTGTGATTGAAAGGTTGTTGGTTTGAATCCCCAACCAGTGAGGTACCCTGAGCAAGATGCCGGCCCCCACACACATCTCCCCCAGGCACTAAATACGCGGTGCCCACTGCTATCTCACATATGGGTTAAATGCAGAGGACCCATTTTGTTGTTGTGCTGTGGTGTGTCAACAATGACAATTAATCACCTTCACTATGACAGAGTTGTGAGGATTCCCCTGGTGTTAGTGACTGATATGAGTCACCCAGGTCATACTGTCGTTCAGATAATGTTCTGTGGCCCTTAGTGACATTCACACTCACTTGGCGAGCTTGGTCTCGATCTGCTGCCGGATCTGCTGCCGCTCCAGGTCGCTGCGCGAAGGGAAGATGTTCCTCTCTTCCAGCTCCTGTTTGCTGGGCCGGTTTTGCAGTTTCACGGCCAGGAGCTCCTTCTTCATCCTGCGTGGCAGCGTTCCTGTGACACACGCACAGAGGCGGACACACTCAGACTTACTGACTGTTCATAGTACACAACTGTACATGATTACAGTATGCTCACAATGCATGCATTACAAAATTAAATGTGTGCATTTACAGTCTGCTCACAAAACACATGTACTATACATTCACAATGCATAAAGACTAATCACAATTTACCAAAAACATGTCCCCCCAAGTTAAAATTTGCAGGATTTTATCACAATGTTGTGGTCCCCACAATGAAATAATTACAAAAACACATACACAAACAAGATTTATCAGCTGTCAGACTATCTGCGATGATCATCACACACTCACCAGAGATGACTGAGTTGTTCCAGCTGTCTTGGTCAAATGAGAAGCCATCTCTGTGGAAGGTGTCCTGCCACAGGTTCTCCTTGTTCTCCTCACAGTCCTTCCTGCTCTCAGCCTCTCCAGGTCTGCCCTGATCTATGCTGTACAGCTGACCCTCAGACCGCCGCTTTGGAGACGAGCGGGCTTCTCTCCCACGAAAGCTGAGGAGAAAGCAAGCATTGGCATCCATCAGTCACTAACCAGGGAGATGAGGCTGAGGGGAACGTCAAGATGAGGTGACACAGGGCTCACCTGTCCTGCCGGTGCTTGGTGGCTAGGGCACGATGCAGTTCCTCAATGATGCAGCTAGGGGGCAGTGGCGAATGAAGCTTTGACAGGTGAGGTGATCCTGTTGGGGTGGAGCTCTGTCCTCGCAGGGTAGGTGAGTCTTTGGGGAAGGCAGAGATCTTCTGCTGGGGGGATTGGGAGAATCTGCCCGAGTCTGGAGAGAGAAAGACTGACATTGAGCAAATATTTACTGTACTTCTCTCTGATTCAAACCACACTCTTTCAGAGCCCCTAACCTTCCATGGTCCCATGTCTGGGCAGTGTTTTGGCAACAAGACTGGGCTGGGGGACTGCACCGGCATCCCCCACTGCTGTGTCTTCTCTGGCTTCTTCTTTCCCTTCATGGTTTTCACAAATTCCCTCAGAGACAGTGCCAGCACCCTCATCCTGCTGATCCTGCACTCCCGCAACAGCGTTGAGTTTCCCCAGTACGTCACTGGGATGTGCAGTGATCCGCCCTGCTGAAAGAAAAATACTTACACTCGCATATTATTACTCATTTGGCAGCTCTTGGTTTGATATCAGTGTTTAGGGTAGCTGTGAGTAATTCAATTCACTTTTCAAGTGGTATCTACTCCCACCTAGTGGTGGTGGTGTGAACTCTCCAGTCTTCCAGACAAATGGCACCAGGGGAGACGGAGCACAGGTATCATTAACAGGTCTAGCTGAGACATACAATTTGTTCTACTCGGGTATAGACTATCCTGCATCATACCCAGTAAATAATTAAAAACCACACCCCGATAATATCACTACTCTGTCCCAGAAGTGACTGAAATTCTCCTCAAGGACTCAGAGTCATGGAGTCTGTTCCAAGGATCATCTAACCTGCTGATGGACAGTCCTTATCAGAGTCCATGTCATCCAGGGTCCACTCCTCCTTCTCCCCCATGTCAGAGCTGCCCTGTGGAGAGGGGTCTGAATCCAGAGGGCCCTGTGCACAGGCCAGTACCAAATCTACAGAGAAAAAATGGAAAACATCCCCATCACATAACAGCAGCTCGTACAGCCAGTAAGTATTCTAATAAGGGCTGGTGTCTGCCTGTGGCCAGCAGAGTACTTACTAATTACTCCTGGGTCTTCTAGGGACAAGATGGATATGTAAAAATGGCAGAACTCCCATATAGTACAGTGGGACCCCTGAATCCATGGTTTTAGTATCTGCACTTTCAGTTGTCTGAGGTTTACTGTGCTCCAAAAGAAAGGGAAATTCTAGAAATAAAGCGTTTGGAAGTATAAAAAGCATGATTTTCATTGCTCTGTCATCCTTTGATACTTGATATTTTTTCTTTGCACTATTGTTTCTTGAAAATTAGGCTAAAACATTCATTTGAGGGAGTGCCACACTGTGGATTACTATATTATAAAGTACAATGTATTTTATTATCACTGAATTTAACGTCGGTATTGTCTTACTGTGCAAAATTTATCAATTATACTTCGTCATATGTATGTACACAAAAATCATGTTATATATGGGGTCTGCGGATGGTTCGCTGACCATCCAAGGTAGGTCTTGGGACGTGTCACGCATGGATACAGGGGAGACTACTGCACTCGTACCATGGCGAATAAACATCACTGTATCAGAAGTATATAAGTATCTATGTCAATGTTTAATGCACTAAATTGGTTTTATTTTGCCCCCTGACTGGCTCTGCATGTTTGCTAATAAAATTAAATGAGATGACATGCATCAAAGCTGACTGCACAGCCACAGCTCACACTTTAAACATTCGCGTCAGTATATGTTTTCTTTTAGCATTAATCTTAAACATTTATAATGCTAATTCACACATTATACACAAAACCTATGCCATTAAACCACTTACTTTTTTATTAAAGTTTTTATTGTGTTTTCAAGTTAAGATTTTATCCGTCCATCACTTATCCAGTACAAGGCTGCAGGGGACAATAATTTCACTATTAAAGGTAAATATTTTAAACTGAGTAAATACATTTAGTTTTCATTCACAGTAATACCCTGTAGTGAAGCTCAGGTGCTGAAATGGCCTGTCAGGTAACGATAGTGAACAAAGCTGCTCAGATATGGGGGCGTGCTCTGTCACCTGCTGATTGGCTGATTAGTAGCCTGTAAACCCTCCTTTTTATTCCTACAGCCCTATACATGGTAGCACCAGCCCTGCCCATCCCCACCCAGCCCCACTCACCTGCCCCCGCCACACTTGACCGCTCCTTTCTGACAAGCTCGGCCCGGTTCTGCCGCACTGCTGCCTTCTTCTCCAGAGCTGTGGGATGTAGCCAAATGCCACACAATGTCATACACACACACACACACACACACACACTTTATTTAAATAAACTACACTAAACACACTGATCGCCACACAGACGTAGTTGCTTACTTTCACCACCAAATGTCGCTAAACGCCCACATCTCACCTGTGGAGCTCTGCTTTAGCTTCTCATTTTTCTTTTTCCTCCATTTCCACGGCTTAAAGATCCGGCCCAGGGAGGCCAGCTTGCTGTTGCGGCCAATGGGAGGCGTACGGAGCCCGGTGACCAGTCCCGCGGAATGCAGCACCCTCTGCTGGTCCATTACATCTATAACAAAAACCAAACTGAAATTTACTTTGATGTTAAAGCAATAATTTCATCCAAAATAAGTAATTACTGTTACAATCACAAAGCACATTTAGCTGATTACTTATCCATTGCTTTAGGTGGGTATTTCCTGAAGAAATGTGCGTTAAGTCTCATGAGTAATGGTAAAACAGCAGCTTGGGTTTCAACCAGTCTACAAATTCATGCCTTCAGTCGCCTGTTACATGAGTGTAGGACAGGGTCAGCAGCTCTGTAACCCTCACACACACATCTCACCCAGCCATACAGACCACATTCCTCTTTCAAATGGAACCTGAGAGCACAAAGGCGTGATACCTTACACGTATAGCTTTATACTCTGCCGTTTTCCATTAAGGTTTTCTGCAGAAGACTGAACTATTATTTAGGGCAGTGTTTCCCAGTCTGGGAGCTGGGAGCAATAATGTGGACTGTCTGACAGGGAGCTCGGAGGGAGCAAAAATGTGGGGTACCCGAGGACTGGATTGGGAAATGCTGATTTAGGGATTTTGATGCAACATTAACTGAAATGTATGATGAAAATAGCAGAAGATGTGTTATTCTACTGAAGGAATAATGCACAACCTTTACCACATAGTGCTGAGCTAGGGGTAATATGGTGCAGGACACAGGATTCCCATTGTTGTTTTTCATTAGTCATCTTGTGAATATTTCATAGCTGACATACAGTACGATCTTAGTGTCAGGTGGCGCATGTTCTCTGTCTGAGCTTCAGTGTCGCTGGCAGTTTCTCCATATTACACAGCCTGGCTTATCTGTTTTTATAAAAATTGCACTCAGATTTTACCAATACCCTGAAAATGCTGCCTCATCTAGCCTCATTCAGATTTTAGAGAAGTGAACGCATACAGTCTTTTAATATTTTGGAAATATAGCTTTTCGTAACCTTTCAGGGTATCTAGGGGTATTACGCACATCCTGCTCAAGTCTAAGTGAGTGTTCTGCTTTGTGCGGCATGTATTGCCATTTTACATGCATCTGCAAACCCCTGTGATTTATTTTTACTACCGTATACTGTGAGATAAGCAAGTTTTTACCGCACAGGGTTTGGGAAACACTCCTCTGTGACTCACCCCAGTGTGTCCACAGAGGCCAGTAAAGCAGTTTCACTGCAGTGTCGACCTACCAGTGCCACCCCACCCAGGAGACAGATGCAGCGCCATCATCCTACAGCTACGTCAATACAGCGTGCAGGAAGGGACAAAAAAATGTGCAAATTGGCCAAATACCTCAGCCACAGTTCTGCCAAGTCAGGGGCCTTTTAAAGGCAGCGGAGGCCATCCAGGAATGTGGAAACGACTGCTTGTGGGCAGATATATCCTCCCCATTCAAGCGGGGGAGGGCCCATAAACACCACCCTAGGTATCCGGAGCATGAGTCTGCCCCAGTAACCATAAGCACAGAATCCAGGTCAGCCAGGGAGGCGATGCAGCGGTCAGCTTGCTGTTGTCATGGATACAGGTCCTCAGAGGCACAGCATCACAATTCGGTGTAGAGAATCTGTGTGTATGTGAATGTGTGTGTGTGTGTGTGTGTGTGTGTGTGTGTGGGGGGGGGGGGGGGTTGCTGGGTAGAACAGTAAGGATGGATGGGAGTTTGTTAGGTGGAGGACATGGTTGCTGGAGGAGTACAGTGATTGGGGCACTGTGTAGTGGGGGGGTGGGCTTGTTGCTATGCGGTGAGGCTCCCACAGAAGACCTACAGCAGCCAATCACAGCCGGTCCACACTTTCAGCATCCCTCGATTTGCAACACGAGGAGAGCAATTTAAAAAACGATTCAACAGAAATCAGAGGTTCAGTATAACCCTTATCTACCATTTTACAGGATTAAGACATTTTCTATCTATCTATTCATCTATCTACCTATCTACCTATCTATCTATCTATATACATACTCTGTGTGTATATATAGATATACACACATATGTATATATATTTGCTAATGGGATAGGCAGGGTCCAACAAGATAAATATAATGTGGCTGTTGGTGATCAGTTCATTTTTTTGTGGTTTAATGGTACTGGGGAAGGGAAGCCCAGTAATTTTCTGTGAGGGGCACTCTGAGCCTCAAAAGTGGGCCACTTTCAATTGTTTGGGCAAAAGGGTCAGGCACCCCCTGCCCCCCTGCCCCCCCTTTTGCAGGAGCCTGACTTTCCTGAATCAAGTGTGTGACTCGATGTCACAAGAAAGGTGAATGCTTCACCATCTGGGATGGTTCTGGGGGTGTGCAGTGGAATATGCGTAACTGTAGTGTGTAATGCAAGATCTACAGTGTTCCCTGACCAGTCGACAGTATTTGAAGTGCAGAGGGTACCCCTGCTGCACACGCAGCAGAATGCAACCCTGGCAGCAATGGCCCAGCGTCAGGCTGTAGAAGCACAGCATGCTGGCAGTCATAAGTGGTGCATCCTGCACTGCGTTCCAACAAAGAGAGACTCGACATGTGCAGCCCAAAATGCAGAACTCTCTGCTACATCATATATGTTGTTATTTCTATATGTAGTCACACATTTTGCTGCACTGTGCTCACAAGTTCAAAGCGTTTCAAAGGCTTTTATTTAGAGAATTAATGGAATAGAAACTTGTCTCACTCTCTTGCATTAATATTGCCCCAGGTCACTTCAATAAAGGTATGCTGCTCTGTGGCCTGCAGTTTATCATGGATTAGATAGCACAATGTGAATTTCATTTTAACAACCTATGCCCTTCATATGACCATTGGTTCATTTTGGTATACAGTGATGATGAAAGAATATCTTGATATAGTCATTAAGAAAAGCGAAAGCGCACTTTTACTAATGACTATATTTTGTTTATTTCTGCCGTGTGCTCAGTCTTAATGGCTGACCAGGGCTCTTCCTTCACATTTAACGTTAAATTAATCTGTACAAGAGGGCATATGACAAAAAGCCTAAAAACCCACAGAGACGAGTCGCGTTATATCGGTCCTGTGGTGAAGCCTAGTAGCCACTGACATTACAGAAAGAGCAAATAATCATTCAGCATGTCCTGGAACTGGTTGTGGCTCTGTGGCTGTGGTGACATAGTGAGCAGAGTGACGCAGGCAGCGTTAAACAGGCTCGTTACTCATGGCACCACGTTGTTTTAATCTTGCACCTCATTGCCACTTATGCCCCACGGGCTGACTTTCCTCCATACTGTGAAATGTGGCCAAACTTATTCGCTCAGTTCTCCTTGGCTTTGAGGAACTGTGATTCATTCAGCTAATAGCTGCAGGAGATGAAAAAAATCAAGGACCCAAAGTGATTCATTATCCTCTGGGCTGTTAAAATGAATCTGACTGGGTAGGATGCTGAATGAGCCAAACCAAGAGAGATGTACTCAGACCATTAAGAACAATGTTGAGCCCTGCTTGATGGCTTCAGCTCAATAGGTACGTGTTTGAGAACCCAAATCAAATGCATTTTGTGCCAGAAAACTGATATAAGCATTGTGGTATAACACCCTTTGAGCGAAGGACGTATTAATCTGCTCCAACAGTAAAGCGGTAAAGATTATGAGTAGCTAAGAAAATAAACTCAATAAGTTAAGGGGTGAAGTAGCCATCCACTGCTTTCTGAAGGTCCAAAGGTGTACAGCATTAGGGTTTATTGTATGATACATTCCTCATCTGGCTCACACTGAATGCGCTCCAGTGTCCCCCCAGTGTCCCCCCAATACTCCTAGGCAATCACAAGAAAATGATGCCGAAATCATCATCATATTGCTGTAAAACTATGATAGTACGTCTGTCAAAGTGTGCCAGCTTGGCCATTTCAAAACATCTCCAAAAGTCACCCCAGTTTTTTGCAATGACCACCCAATACTGCAATGTATGTGTTCACTCAATCACTAATACACCAAGTCTGGATTATCAATACCTCATTGGGTTATTTAATCAATTTAGTTATTAACTGAGCTGGTGAAACTGAACTAACACATGGAATGACTGGGGTGCCCCTAAGATATCAGTAACTTTTTTTGACTACAGAGTAAAATCCTGTTAGTTTTTAATTGTGCTACTGTTAATTTGCATATGTTCTAGTATTAAATTTAATTTCTGAGCAAATATTCACTTATTACCCAGATTGTTTTAATTGTGTTTTTTGACTGATTCTTGGCACAATACAGTATTTTCATCCAAATTATCGTCAGCATTATATTTAGTACGCAATGTCTTTAAAGAATTATGGGTATAAGCCAAAGGAGGAGTGAGCAAATGCAGAGCATTCTGGGTAGCAGAGCATTCTGGGTAGCACAAGGAAACTCCACAGCATTACCCATCAAAAATGCATCTATAGTTGATATTTACAGCAGTAAGGCAACTTTATGTTGACTTTCTATAACCAATTAGCATAATAAACTGGTCCATGTGTCCATCATGTGTACACATGCAACGTGCAACCTCTGCCGTATGTTTGAGCCCCATGACGGACTGGCATGTAGGTGTTCCCCGCTTCATGTGGTGGGGTCCAAGCTGGCTGAGCTATTATAGAATGGATGCATTCTGTAAGACCACGGACTAGATTAGGAGTGTCATTAGGCATATTTTAGGGGGGCTTTAGCCCCCTAAAATGTTTTTTAGCCCCTCAAAATAAATGTGTATTCATTGGCTTTAGTCATGAATAGCTCTTTATATTATACATAAGCTTGCCATCGGCCGCCCTAGTAAAGACTCAGCCCCCCTATCCATTCATTTCTTACTATGCCCTTGGACTGGTTTATCTGTTGAGTAGCTTTTGCCAGCCTACAGTGTGAACTGCTTCTGACCCAGCTAACAGGGAACATTCCCAGAACTTTAGCCAATGTTATGTGAAGGTCTTTTCAAAGGTGGCAGAGAACATTCTTACTGTGCTGTTAATTGAATGTTATTTCCACGGATTACATCTTAATAAAGGTTCTGTCAATGTCAACATAATACCTGAACATCCTTTTAATGCAATTAATGTTGTATTGTTTTATAATATAATTTTATAAAAGTGCTATATGTGTATACATAAAATGCACCTTCTAGCCTTGAACCCATGACCTTTGATGAGTAAAGAGACAATGTGACCTGCTGCTCTACCATGCCGACATTCACTTTTATATTATTAGTCTTAGTTGTAGTAGTAGTTGTAGTAGTGGGATAACATTCTGGGAACATCAGGAAAACTGAACACTTTGAACATTTCCATACCTTAATTGTAACATTTGGTAAACGTTCCTAGAACAAAAAATTGCTAGCGTGGAACCTCCGGAGGTGCATCTGGCAGGGCAACCACCAGGACTAATCAGAGAGCTGTGTGTGTGTGGAAGACTGAAGGAGAGTCTGACTACTCAGCAATTACCAAGGATGTCAGCAAAGCACCTTGGCCTGTCAGGCCACGCAGTGTCACACCGAAAAGCTGCACCTGGATGAGAGAGACCTGCCATTGCACCCATGTGCAGCATATTCCTGTTACTGCGCTGCTGGCATTATCTGCGTCTGTGCGTGAAGGGGTTGCAATGGCAGGTGACAATCTGGTCCCCCCAGGGTGGTGAAGCAGGTCTGCAACTCCGATCCGCTCCTTCCCATGGCATTGACGCGCTGATGATCAGCCTTTTGGTGGTAGAGTAAGAGTTTATCGAGGTTTCATTATTTGCTTTTTTGGTATATTGCTTGACAGGCAGAGCCCAGGTTATAAACGAGATCCATTCTCTAAGCCTGTCTTTAAATCAAATTTGTAGTTAAGTCAGAAAAATAACAACACTATAATAATAATAATATTATTATTATTATGACTGTACAGTAATGATAAAAGTAATGACATAGTACTGTACTGCACCTCAGGCCATCTAACTGCTGAAGCTACATAATGTTGTGCATGCATTTGTTATTACGAACCATTGTATTGAACCTGAATTTTTAACATAATAGGATTCATGGCAGTCCGTTCATAATTACAAGTTGTCCATAAGTCATACATTCTCAATCCAAGGGACTGTCTGTATCTTATAAGGGCCCACACTTGACATTGCACATCCATCGATTTTTTACCCACTTATCCAGGATTCATAGTGTCACATCCCAGCCCTTCCTGTTGCCTGTACCCATCCTGGTTGCCAGTCCTCCCATTTGTGATCCCAGTTGATCCTGTTTCTTTCCAGTCTCTGTTCATGTAGTCTAAAAAAAACCCCATATATTTCACCACAACGCCTGCCTTCGAGTCCTTCATTCTTCAAGTCATGACACATAGGACACCATTTTTGTATTCCTACAGCTTCTAGTTTGCGTACTGCAAACAATTTCATTGTCCACATAAAACAGAAAGAATGTTTGAAAGAAGCATTAACTGACACCAAAAACAGCTACTTTAACCAATACTGCTATAACTACATCAAAGTGCTGCAGGCAGAGTAGCATGACCTGGCTTCAGGTTGATTTGTCTCACGGCTTCCTGTTTCTCTCTTCTCTTTTCCTGTTTACATAACGCATCACTGCCTAAGCTTCCAGTTCAACATAGACACAGTACTCGACTACACTTTCTTAATCTTCTGTGGTCATGAAACTAGAATCTCCTCTGTGGCTCGAAAAAAAAGAGGAGGAGTAAGGGGGGTGGTCCCTGAAAGATCTGGGGGGGCTCTCATCCTTTTGAATCCCTAATCTTGGTCCACTTCCTGCTTCTGCCTTCAGTTCACAACACCCATGCCCTCTGCATCGTACGGGCCTGGGCTCAGTCACCTGGCCAGGCTGACAGGCTCAGAATCTTGCACCGATATTCCTGTTTATCCAATCTTCGCAGCAAATGCTGCATTGTGGATCACAGCCAGCTGATTTGCAGGGCTTGTTTCTAGCCTGATAGATCACTTTTATGGTTTCCCAGTCCACTGCACTTAATCTGCTTCATCTAATGGCCCTTGGCTAAAACTGCCTTTAGCACAAGAGAAAAAAATCCTTTTCAGCCAGCACATCTTATCAGGAAGAAGAGTACTTCATTACAGCTAAGGCTCTCCAGGGAGGAACTGAACTTTTTAAACCCAAAGTGGGCAGCGTGGATTAGATCACCTTATAGGAAGAGCATGTGGATTCCTTCCCAACTCTCCGCCTCCTGCTGACAGCCAGATGGCAGGTGGCAGCTGTACAGACAAGGTCAATCAGGTGTACAGCGTTAGACATGCTGAGCTAACCAAACAGACAAGCTGCTGTTTCACTTTCTGATCCCTTGCTTTTGCCATTATCTATGTACGTATACCCCCTTATGAAATTGCTACAAGTTTCATCACCTGACTTATTTTTCATTGCATCCATTGTCAAATCCATATATTTACTGAATATCTATTTACCTCAATATCTTTCTCCCTCAGTGCTAAATCAGGAACCTCCTAGTAAACATTCAGTCTGTCACAATGTCCAATGACATGAACACTAAGCTTCTACCTTTTTTTCCTTTGATGCTGACTGGATAGCTGATTCCTCTGTCCATTCATTTCCCACATACAAGGGTGCTGAGACTTTGTTAAGCTAGTTTGCAAGCCAATCCAGACACTTTCTCCAGTACAAATCAGAGATACCACAATTAGGCATTGGAAGTCTAAGAGTAACAGGTCATGGGAAAATACATAATGGTATATTTGTATTAAATAGAAAGTAAAGATTAAATGTCTCAACTACATTTTCTTTGTGAATCAGTCCACAACTCATTAGTATATAACATACATCACATATTCGGGTTACCTTCACTGTCACAGGGTTGTCACTTGGACTGTACCCTCAAGGGTCTGTCAATTGTACACTAGCTATCAGTAAATGTACATTTTAGTCTAATTTAATGTACATAAATAGACTCAGAGGAACATTTTGTACTATTGGGGGTACATTACTGTTGTTTGTACCCAGGGGAAAAAAACTGTACCAGGGCTGTACCATTTTTTTTACTGACAAAATCTTAGGTTTCTCAAGATGACCCTTTGGTTTCCATCTGGGAAATGGGGATTCTACGGTTGACTGAGACTGTCAGATGACTTCCAGAAAAAGGAGCAAAGAGCAGCCAACAAATGGGAATCAAAGCAAGAGAAGTGATAATGCTGTTTTACCCTTGAGTAGGTTTCTGATATTCTGAACAATGTCTGAAGGATGTCCTGGCTAGTAAAACACTGCCAAATGAATAATTCAACCCAAATTCCTGTAGTAAATATAGATATACTCCCAAAAAGCTGTGCCAAATGTTCAATAATATTACAGTTTATTATTATTTACAGTTCTGGCAGGCATCCCAGTGCATAACATCCCATACAGGGCCTCAAACACCTGCTACAAAATATGCAGACAGCTTAAAAGCTACCTGACTCTTTAGCCAATGAATATTTGTTTACTCATCTATCTGACCACACCAGGTCAGTCTTGCACACGTCTCCTAAAGCATATTTCCCTTTGGAGTATCTTATGAATGTTTGGGTTTGAGCCTGCGTCATCTATGCAAAACAAATTTAGGTGGTTCTCAGAATGAGCCTTTAAACTGGAAATCAGAAGGAAGACCAAGACAGTAAGCACGGTTACCATTTCTAGTCAAAAACTGTTAGCAAAGGTTAATGGCCCATGGCAGTATGCAGCCATGTTAGCGACCAGTCAGTGTTGATTATAAAGCTCAATGATCCATAGCCTTGTGTACCTGAGGTAGTGTTATAGGCCAGGTTCACTGTGTTCTGACAGAGCACCTTCAAACACAGAGAAAGTCAAATCTGTGCTGGCATAGGAAAAGGATGAATGTGCATAAATTCTTTCAGTGAGTTAGGTGCGAACCCAAACTGAATTCACTGGCTATGAAGCTGATTGTAAAAATAACATGGATGACTATAGCCGCAACATATATTAATATGCTACACTCGAAGCCCTCTTTGGCTTCCTTTAGCTCAGGGGGAGTGGGCCAGAGGGTGGCTGACACATGTCATACTAAGAGTATCTGCATTGCTGAAAGAAAGGTAAAGTATGTGAAGGCAAACGTGAAGCGGACAGGATAGCACATGGGTGGAAAATGGATAGGACTCGATGAACTGCATAATTCAACACATGATCTTTAGCACTGGTGGCAGTGCTAACACACTGTGGTTACACAGAAGGGGACTGCATACCTATAATCGTGCAAGAGCATACTGGTGCTGTTTTCATAGCAAGACATACATTAGTAATTTGTTTATTAATAGGATATTTTCACACATTCTACTTTTAGCACACTGATAACAGCTTGTCTGTGAATACAGTAGCACATATATGTGTGGTAAGTCAGGCTGGATGCTATGAGGACAGGAAAATACTAATGGGAACCTGAAGTAAGGAGAGTGCAGCTGGAATGCCTCTCCACCTGAATTCT
Organism: Mormyrops boulengeri; assembly: GCA_026781065.1. NCBI lineage: Eukaryota > Metazoa > Chordata > Actinopteri > Osteoglossiformes > Mormyridae > Mormyrops > Mormyrops boulengeri. The sequence continues at coordinate 29,051,826 of JAODLD010000113.1, forward strand.
GCAAGGTATAATCAGGAAGTTTATGTTTGAGACCTTTTGACTCTATGTGCTAACTTAGTACCTTCAATCAACAGCCTCACACAGGACACAACCTCTCTCACTTGATCAAAAGGCTGAATGAAAGGGATAATACTCTGACCTTTGTAGAATCCTAACACCAAGCTGTAAATGGAAATTATGTTCCTCATTCACTAATCTGTGAGGCAGGCCCTAGCTGTAACTGAGCATTCTCTGGATTCTAGTGCCATGAGTTTATCATGTAGCAGGAAGAACATAGAAATATATAAGTGTAACTGTAACTGTGTATAATTAACACCTTGCCATGCATGTACTGCAGAGAAGGCTGCTGCAAACAGGACAGGGGAAATGTAAGTCTGTAGGGGAAATGTAATCTTATTAGTATAAACTAGAAACAGGAACATGTTCCTGCTTGTCTGACTGAATGAGATTATTTCAGAAGATTCGGATTCTACATAAAGATCTTTAAGAATTTTCAACTTGTTCTGACAACAGATACAACACTGGCATCATGTTTTAATAACAAATGTATAATTCTTCTTGGATAAAAAGCCCTTATATGACATATAGCAAAACCCCTCACAGGACTTTATCACATAACTGCCAGATGACACATCTATTGACTGAACAACTATGCATTTTCTGTACTTAATAACATAGGCATGATTCTATAAAGCAAGGGGTCATTTCTGCCGATGGAAGTAGTCATCAATAATGTTTCCTCCACTCAGGCAATTCACAATTCACAATGCACAATGTACATTTACACTTGTTTTGCACACTTAAAGGTACATCTTAGCTTTAAAGTTTTTTAAATCTAGTATGGTAGTTGCATGTATATATAATCCTATTCCAATTCTATAT
>JAODLD010000113.1:29052807-29068380 GCA_026781065.1 Mormyrops boulengeri
GCATTATGTCTACCATATGTCTGAATGTTTTTGCCATGTGAATTGCTGTTGCACCACAAAAATTTCCCCTTGGGGATAGATAATGTATTCTGAATCTGAATCTCAATTATTTTTTCCCCGAGGTCCAAATTCCAACAGTAACGAAAAGCCAAGGTCCACTGATTCTGTCAACTGCAGAGGGGTCCCACTCAGTTGACCTGGGTGGTTCATCGAGTGATCGTACAGCCCAGATTAAATTGTGTTTCAGTACTGAGTCTGCCAATCAAGTACCCCTGCTGCAGAGAAAAGGTACAGACAGAAATAGCTATGATCAAATGAATTTGAATATTTTAGAAGAATTGGCAGGTACAGTCATATATCTGACTCACCAGTGCAGTGCAAGTTTGTCAGCTTGACACTGTGGTTGACTGCATTCTGCTTTTTTGTATGAATCTGTGTGTGTGTTTATGTATTTTTTTTAATGGAAAAAAGCAATAAACTCTACTTGGATAGCTGAGCTGTCAGAACTATGTCTATATAAAATCAGGACAGTATATGAAAACCATCTAACAAGAACTGGACCAAGTGATCCTAGGGAGCTGGTGTGTACAGTTGATATGTTGACATGACAGCTTACAAATTCTCTAAGCAAACTAACCGTTCTGATGATAATACAGACCAGAAAAAAACAAAATAAACAATTTTGTAAGGAACAGACAACCATTAATGACCAATTAATGCAATCATTAAGTGTAAATGCAACAATGCATAATTAAACAGGAGTGTACAATCTAAAAAATGTAACACATAACAAGTAACAAGAGCCGTCCACTGTTTTAGACGATGTGAATTTAAAATGGTAAATATAACGTTGCCTCAGACACAACTTTCTGACTAACGGGAATTATACCACTCCACACAAATTGGAGTAAATGCATTACATTCTGGATCAGTCTTAAGGATTTAATTACCACCAGCCTGCAAATAGGTTTAATTCATTGTATGAATATTCGCATCTGCTCGTCACTTTTACTACGATTGCATCAAAACAGTCAGTCAAATAGTGGCGAGGAAATCACGGCAGGCCTTCGAGACTCATTGGGCGCAGATTAAGATCTAGACCAAGTGCACTTCGTTTCCTGAGTTTGAAGATTGCGTATTTGCAGGATACAATACCCACGGTGACCCTTTAACTTACTTTAATATAGATGAGAAACTATACTCTAGCATGTAAGAAAATTTAAATACACTAATAAGCAAAATGACTAATTGCTGGTAACATCAAACCGTCATAGTTACGGAGAGCAGTACCCTAATGCCATACAAGACACACGTGTCTACCGTTTACACATAACCAACCGTCGAAAACAACAGAAAAGTCAATCGTTAACGCGAAAATAGCCGATATTTTGCACAGAATAATATACCACGTGTTATCATCATTTGTGAATGATAATAATGCATAATCCATCAATTTATGTCAAAAATATCCCATATGATGTCATAAAATGCAAAAACAATAAATGACACGCATCAACTAAACAATTGTATCAATGGTGACTAGCGCGACAGTAACTTAAATTCGGATACAGTTAAATCGGGACTTTTTTGCTCGCAAAAACATGCTTAATGAAACCCAGCCTATCTTTAAATAATAGTTCACATAAATGTAGCATTTCTTCGTCTCTTAACTAACGACAACTGTGCGAATGATGTTCGTGATTAATTACACAATTGACAGCAAAAGACAGCAAACCAATAGTGAATTTATTACAAGCATGATCTAAATATTAGGCATTATATTTTATCTGTTGCATTTTTCTGGTCAGTCGTCTCAAGCTAAATGTTTCATGCAATGCAATTCTGACTAGCAAGCATCACTCAGTTTAATAATTAGCTAAGTAAAATAACGCGATTTGGGTCAGTTTTACCATCCATCCTAGTGGATGCATATGAACATTTTTTCTGTATTGTAGGCTAATATTTCATGATCAATCTGATATGAATAAAAATCACGTGTGTGAAATAGTTTTATCTTGAAAAGGAATCCCCCATAAAAATGTAAGAGATTCCTTATGCTTACCTATACCCCGTGCCGGATCGATACCGGATTCAGTGACGATGTTCGGGTCGCTTTGCGATCTGCCTCGTCGCAGCACACAATCCTCTATTCTATCCGATGTAGCCATGGAGACAGCGGAGTAATTTTTTTTTTAATAAAACGCTGAAAATCCACCAAGGTCACCAACAGCCTGCACAGGTGAGGTCTTAAAGCGGTCAGAGAAAAAGCAAGTTTGAGTTTCTATCAAGTCATGGGGAGGAATAATTCTTCCCGTTTTTGTTTTTTTTTTTTGTCATGTGTGGGAGGGGTAATACAGCTGAGTCCGTCCGTGAGCTGCAGTGTATTAAGCGGATGACTGGTGTTTCGATTCAGTCTAGCCAGCTTTGTGCTAGCGTAGACCGAAAACCGCATCACCCGGCAATTGCGCACGGGAATCGCATCTGATTTTCCATCTTAAAACCTGTTCCGCGAGTTGTAGACACGCAGCCTCTGATCAGCTGGAAGATTCTGCTAGAATCTGCGCAAAGAGTGAAGAGAACCAGCGGGTCACGTGTCTATTTTTACTTGCAGAAAGTTACCAACAGTAATTGTTTTTAAACACTAATGCAAAATGCCCCCTTCATATATTCCATTATATGTTTGTCTATATCAGCGCAGGTTCCGTATGTTATAATGTTTAAGTTTTACTAAATGTTTGCTTGATTTCTAAAGTTATGTTAATCTTTTCCTTCTGGCCCAATAATTTCTCCTTTAACTTGGTATAATGTCAGGGTGGCCAGTCCTACCCTGTCCTACGCGTTCTCTTCCCATTTGACCAGCAGGTGTCACTAGTCATGTTTCTTCCCCCCTCCCTGTCTTGCAGCCATCAGCCCTATTGTGTATTATTTCTCTGGTTTGGGTTTACCCCGCTTCTGCCATACTTTATTATATTCTGCATATTATTATGATCCAAGTCTTTCCTAGTGTTATCTACTGTTTGGTATGTTTCCCAGTTTTTGTCCTCATTTAGTGTTACTGATTCCACCTGTTGCTCGTTGTCTTGCGCCTTCGTTGATTGGTTGTTTTTGTCATGATTCTCACCTGTTCCTTATTTGCCCTTGTTGTCTATATGGTGTTAAGTACCTGCCCTCACTTTATTCTTCGAGGAGTCATTGTAGATGTCACTCCTTATTTTAGTTGTTACCCTGAATCAGTTCTGTATCTGTTGTCTGAACCAGTTATCTGTAGCCCTGGTTGTTCCCTAGTTCTTCTCCCTGTGTTTGCACTGTTCTTGAACGTGTTACATTCAGTTTAATTCTTACGTTTTTCCTGTTTCTTTGACCCCCGCAGTCTCCTTATTTTGTGGACTTCCTCTGTTATTTCCAGTTTTTTGTTAACAAACCCTTTGTTACATGGAGCCATCTGTGGATTGTCCATCTTTTCCCTGCCTTCACCATGCCCCGCCGTAACAATATAAAGCATTAATAACTCAAATCTTTAACTCATTTCCTAAATCTGAACATTTGTGTGGCTGAAAAATGAACAGGTTATCAATTTGCAGAATAAAACAAACTTATATATTATTGTTTTATTATTATTATTGTTACTAATAATAATAATCTGGTGCCCCATCCTTGGTTTTTGCCTTTCTCTGCCTTGTGCCCATAGCTCCCAGTATAGGCTCTGAGCTCTTGCCACCCTGCATAGGATAAGTTGGTATAGAAAATGAATGCATGGATGGGCAATAATAATAATAAATAAGGGTCCATTGCACTTCGTGCTTTGGACCTTTAATAATAATAATATGTGCATTCCCTGCCAAATGTTTCATGATTTTTTCCTGTTTAATCACAAGCTTAATTTGGTGAAAAGAGTGAGCCTTAAACTTGCGGAGGTAAATCTCATGTATGACATTTCCTGAGATTTGCTTCTTACTGCAGCGAGAGGGCAAAAGAGGGGCTACAAACCGTGACTGAAGACCTCTGATTCAGGCCAGTCCAGTTAAGTGTATAATTGATTGAAAGAAATGAGTGAAAATTAGTAGGTGCATAGGGTTCCCTGTACAAGTTACAACTCATATATAACTGTTACGCCGTACACGAAGAAGCAGGAGCGGAGAGCCGGGGATCAGGGAAAGCAGGATTTATTCGTAGAGTGAACACGAAAACAGGGCGCAAACAACGACGTAGCAATACAATGACCGGACTGGGGAAACGAACGTAACGCGGACTTAAATACAAGGCACTAATGACAGGAACAAGAAACAGCTGGTAAACACGGGGAATCCACACGAAGGTAACGAGTAGGTGGAGTCGACGAGGGGGCGGGACGAGTAGGGCAGGACAATAACAGCAATAACAAATGTAGAATGGATTTTCAGTATGCGAGGGTGGGGCGCTGGTTGAAAACTCCATTTATCTTCAGAGCTGCTTATACTGGATGTCATGCCCTGCGTCCCTTCCCCCTCATTCTCTCCCTGATGTGGCTCTAACAAGCCACACCGATTGCTTGTTTAATCTTACCTCTTTTAACAAACCCTCGTGCGGATTACCCCAGCTGCCTCTCATCTGCTCCCTCATCAGTGAGGTATAAAGGTGCCTTCCTGTGTTGAGCTCCCCAGTCCAATCATTGACGTTGCTGTCTGCATGTGCTCCCTAGTTTGCCCTGTGGCCAGTGTTTTTGCCTGATCTTCCCTGCCCCATTTTGATCTCTCGTGGTCCGTTTCCTTTTGTCCTGTCTGTAGTTTTCTTTAATAAAGCCCCTTTTGATTTTCCCCATGCCTGCTTTTGCCTCCGTCCTTGCCTTTGATGTAACACTGGACAGGCTTGCTGGAGTCTATCCTGGGCAGCATTAGACACAAGGGAAGGAAATACCCTGAAAGGCAATCCACCGCAGGGTAATTTAGGGACACCAATGTCTTTGGAGTGTGGGGACACTCTGCAAACTCCACCACCACATGAGAGAGCTGGAATTTGAGCCCGTCATATACAGGAAGAAGCCAGAGACTGTGGCCGGCATTTAGTCCACAGAGGGGTGCATTTATTCACAGTCTGGGTAAGAAAGTAAGGGCAGTGAGGAGAGAGGTGAATTTTTGGAGTCCAGGTGTGTTGTCCTCAGTGCTTGGTGGTCAGTGGGGGCTGTATTGTCATCATGTGGGGGCTTGTGGGGTGATCCAGGCGGGTGGGCAGAGGTTAGCACCATGAGCAGTCAGTGTCTGATTTCAGAGAAGAACCCCTTAGCAAATCATTATCTCCCCTTTCCTTGGTGTGGAGGTGTTTTCCAAAGCTCCAGGGAAAGTCAGGTCAACTGTCTTCAGATACTCATAATAATTCAATGCCAGCTGGGTGTTACTGCAGCATTGTCATGCTCTGTCTTGCCCTCTACGCACTGCTATTTAAGCACAGTGATGATTCTCCTGAGGTCACACCCCACAACCCTGAAGGTCTGAGGAAGCAGGGCTACTCACTGAGCCACCGCAAAGAAAATCTTTAGTAACTTATAAATTTGCTGTTTTGGCCATAGCTCCCAAAATGCTGGAGTACATTTTAAATAAACCTTGATTTGCCAAAGTATCTTTGTTTGAGTTTCAGTCATTGCTTGTGTTGAATACCAACAGACTTTGATGTTCTTCCTTAATGTACCCAAAGTTCCCTTTTAGAAGAACAGTACTTGATCATTAAAAATATGCACCATTTTAATTTATCTTAGTATGTGTGGCATGTCAACTATGTCTCTGTGTTTGCACGTATATCAAAGGCACCAAACATCACCGTCAGTATGGTCGAGATTCTTAAAAAGTCAAAGGTATAACCAGAGGTGGAGATGTCAGGTCCAGAGAGTACAAATCCAGACCAGGATTTTGTTTCAACCAACCAGTTGAGTACTCTGTGACTGTGACTCTTTATACTCAGCTGGTTATAACACACCCCAGATCCATCTACATCCAATTATTCCAATCTGCAAGATTCACTGATCAAAGAGTCATTGTAGTAGCAAGAACTGATGGGCAGGCCAGCATTTTGTCCAATTAAAATGTGTACCTAGAGAAGGGAATCACAATATCCATTAACCAAACTTAAATTTCTGCAAAAACATTATGCATACTGTGTATGATGAGACTGGACCCAGATGTAGAGGGAATCTTTAATCACTATCCACAATCATATTCAGAAAGCAAGGGTCAAAACCAGGCAAGCCAACAGAGACTGAATCAAGAATCTAAATGCAGAGAAAATAAGATAAATGGGTTAAAACAGGCTGGCAAACAAGGTGCAAAAGCAACTCCAAAATCAGTCAGTAAAACAGGTACAGGTCAGGGAACAGACAGGCGAGGAAAATAAGAGAAGGCTCAGTAATGGCAATTATTACACAGTCCCTCACACAGCATCAAATGGAGGAAGTAGGTGTATGCATTTTAGAAAATAAATGCTGAATAAATGAAAATAATAAATACCCATAATGGACTATGTCTTCCTTTTCCCTCACATCTCTCAAGAGGGTGTCAGCAGAAAGGTTATATTCTTCTATGCAACAATTTTCTTCTTGTTCCACAGAAGACCGCTGCATTTATCATTTTTTTTCTGAGGACACTGAAATGCCAGTAATTACCACTTCTAACAGAATAAAAATGCAAAAAGGCATACAGTCTTTTCTCTATTATAAGACAAGAAGAAACCAAAAAAGCCCCATTATAAACAATGAATATACTGTGTATTGCTGATGTTATCTACAGCATGTAAATAAGCTTCCATAAACAAACTCTTTACATTTGTCATACATAATGGGAGTGTTAATTGTGGCCGGATTTGGAATGCAGTTAGTTTTGGTGAAAAGCCTAATTGCCTGTAGGTAAAAACTTTACTTCAGTCTTGTGGACTGGCCACTGCATGGATTGTTTCACCATTCTTTAGTTTTATAAGTAACTGGACAAATACACAAAAGATTGATGTGACATACAAATACCATTGCATTGAATTAAGCTTTTCATGTTTTAGTTGTCATATCAACCACTACATAAAAATTTTCTCTCTCTCTCTCTCTCTCTCACACACACACACACACACACACACACTCTCTCTCTCTCTCTCTTTGTCTCTCTCTCTATCAATACCTCTTAATGTTATTTCATTAAGTTAATTAATTAAGAGAGCTGGTGGTGAAATGTAAGCAGTGTATGTGTCAAATGTTATATCAATGTGTCACATGTTATATCAGTAATGTTTTGGAGAACAGCAGAAATTTACTCACTTTTAATTTGCATATTTTCTAATGTTAGATTGTGCTGTTTTTCTGAGCAAATATACACTTATTACCCAAATAAATAGCTAAAAACATTTCTTTGACTGCCTAAGATTGGCCTGTCACCAAACTCCACTATTACCTACCTGGGTGACAGTCCATGTTGGTGATCAATCATGTGGCATTCCAGCGGATCACCTCCACTAAGGAGAATGCCCATATCTCCGTCTGATTCCTCTCCCTGCAGGATTAAGCCTGTGCATGGACATGGGCACACCAGCTCTCTCTCTAAGGGCTGGAGGGGCTGTTATAATGCTGTCTCCAGGACCTGCAATCCGATCTGGCTAATTGACAAGAAGCCACACCTCTCTTTCAGCACCCGGGATAGCAGCCATCTGCCATAAATTCAGCATGTGTGTTGTAGACCGACATTCAAACACCTTGGGCTTAATTAATCAGCTCTCTGATCTCTATCCCTCCACAGCCCTTTCTAACCACCAAAACCCACCAACTAATTCCGCTTTGTCCTCATTGTGTTTTTGGATTGCAATTTCAGTAACACTTCACTTGAGGGACCACAAATAATGTAGCATTATGCTATTAATTAACCACAAACTATGTGCTAGTTACATACTCATCTCATGTTAATTCATTATTAATGATTCGCGACATGTTTTATCAAGCAGCTACTATATCTGTTACTATGTCTGTAAAATTTTGTGAACTATTGAACATATAATGAATATTTAATGAATAACACATGTAAAATGCTGATCTCTCGTTTGTTTATGATTAATGAATCTCGACCAATCTTTTATCCCAAAGTTACTATATTTTTTATCTGTTGATTCTGTACATCTTTGTGAATTACTGAAGGAACTACCGAACGAACTAGTAATGAATGACACAAGTGAAATACTGATTTCATGTTTGTTCATCATTCATGAATCATGACATCTTTAGTAGCTACTATATCTATTCATGATTTGTACTGAGTTAGTAGTAACTGAGTACTAAATATTTGTGCCCCCTTAAGTAAAGTGTTATGCAAATTTATAATCAGCCTTTCTTTGTTTGGGGGTTCACCCTGTGCTTGTTGCTGTTGCAGTTCTAACCTTAGTACCTTGCTGCTCCTTAAAATTGAGAGATGCCAGCTTCAGTGCTTAGCCATCTTTTAAGGATGCCGCCTGTTTGGCTCCCAAGGTGGTAGTTCGAAGCATATCTCATTGGTCAGAGCTGTTGAGGAAGACACAGCACATGCTGAAGGGTTTCTATCTCCAAACTGCGTTGGAGTTCTACAGATCCGCCAGAATGAAACGATGATGATGAATGGTGCTGATGAATGATGATGATGATCCAGAAATGAATAATCACACAAATTGTGATCAAAACAGTCAAAATTTACATTCAACAATACTTTTACTGTCAATGTATACAATTTCACTACTATACCGGCAAATGCCTTGCGAACATGGCGATAGTTGGAAATTTGGCAGTTACAAATTTGCTTTCCACAATTACTGCAAGTTGTGCTCGTTTTGCATTTCTTTATGTAGGGCAGAAATTTCATCTCCCCATCTTCAATCCCTTTGGGTTAGCCTCTGTGACTTCAGGTCAAATTTGCCAACCCAAGGGGGGGGGTTCTTTGCGAATGTTTGCCTGTATTCAAAAGGGGCAATCGGTAAAATTTGTCAGCTATGAATGCCTGTGAGGAAAGGAAACTTAGAAGACCTCTCAGTGTTGAGTTGCAGTCAGAGTAGAGGGGGACCCAGGGCTTCACATTGTCAACCATGTTGATCTTTCTTCCTCTTGACAATTCCCTTTTGTCTGGAATTTAGGGTTATTTTATTGCTATGCAAATCCAAATAAGTTAAGAGTTAAACGTTACGTCACTTTCATATCGTATTAATGCTGAACAATGTAGAACGTGCTCAAATTACACACCTAGTTTTCAGCCTACGTTGTGCTGAGTTAGGTCTATAAGAAAATGAAAAGCATGGTTTCGATGCATTGCCAGTAAACAGAAAACGTATGCGCCAAACTTCAAAAACATTTTAAAAAAAAAATGACAGAAGAACCACGTGGGTTATGTAGACGCTCTTCCTCCCTGGAACCGCCCATCTGCGGCTTAGCCAATGAGATCGCTCGAAAACGCAAGGTGCAGTTTGGGAGCTTCCTGTTTCAGCGCGATCCTGTCGTATAACGAATGAATGCCGTAGGCGTATTCTTTAGCTTAATTCGGTCAAAATGACAACTCGCAGGTGTATCTTGCTGGCTGTGGTACTTCTGTTGTGCATAACACATGCATCAAGCGAAAAACAACTGAAACCAACGGAAGACAAAAATAAACCACCTACTGATGTAGACAGATCGCTTTCCGAAAAGTCTCCAGAAGGGCAGTTACATGCACAGTCATCTGAAGAAGCTCAGGATACCTCAAAAACGGAGCCGAATCAAGCAGAAAAGGCGATTTCCGAAAAGCAGTTTGAATCAAACGAAGCTGATGTAAACACGGATGTCGTGAGTGACGAACATGGTAAAGCCGTAAATGACGAGGCCGAGTTTAAAGAACCCCTCGCAAAAGACCAGTTCCAAGAAGAACTGGTAATCAAGCCTCTTGCATCCGGAGACATTTATTCTAGTTTCCAGTTTCGCACACGGTGGGATATAGATTTCTTCCAGCCGGGGAAAAAAGGTAAAAATGTTTCCATAATTTAAGTTCCTTAAATATTATGGTATGTACTCTTTGCTATGTTCAGAGGTAGTATGGGGAAATGGAAATTTAACGTGGTCAGTCTTGCTTTTGTGTCTAGTTTTGATTCGTGGTTTTAATACTACATTTATGGATTTAGCTTGGCTTGCTTTCGTGTAATAGAGCCTTGTCAATTCTGCCTTTGTTGCACCCACAGTGTCCCACTACAGGTTGTTCCCAAAATCTTTGGGCCAGCTCATCTCCAAGTTCTCCGTGCGGGAGCTGCACATCTCCTTCACGCAGGGCTACTGGCGCACCATGCAGTGGGGGCAGCCCTTCCTGCCAGCTCCTCCTGGTGCTGAGCTCTGGGTGTGGTTCCAGGACACTGTCACCGAGTGAGCGCAATTAACCCCCTCCTTGCTACTTCCATAACTTTTAATACACAACATTATTATTCCCAGTTGGCTTTTATTGTCCTTTAATAATAAGCATATTTAATTCCGTTACCATGCACTCTTAAGCAGTATGTCTTGCTGTATTGCTTTAATGCAGTGTACCTAACCTGTTAAACTATTTATGGAAACTGCTGAAAAAAACTGCAAAATAGAAAAATAGCTGAAATCATCTCATGGGTCGTGATTTTTTTTTAAGCCTCAGAATGTCTGTGTTTTGGGAAGATCTTAGCGAAGGCGTGTGTTTTCTGTCATTTCAGTGTGGACGGCGCCTGGAAGGAACTTACCAATGTGATATCCGGAATCTTCTGTGCCTCCCTTAATTTCATTGACACGACCAACACTGTGCAGCCCACTGCCTCCTTCAAGTCCCTGGGGGTGGGAAATGGTGAGGCCTTTTCTTTCAGATCTTATTGCCGTGAGACCTGCTTTCCTAAACCGTTACCTTTTGCCTCTAGTGACGGACCAGAAGTTTCTCCGCTACGCTTTATTGCCTCGAGAGATTGTGTGCACAGAGAATCTGACGCCGTGGAAAAAGCTGCTTCCTTGTGGCTCAAAGGTATGCAGACACCAGCCATTCAACATTTAGGATCCTGTGCTATTTTTATCCTGCTATTACAGCTTTTTGTCTTGTCTTTTCACGCTGCCCTTTTCCCAAGTATTTGCTCTTCTGGTTCCTACAGGCTGGACTCGCGGTTCTTCTGAAGTCAGAGAAGCTCTTTCACAGCAGTTTCTTCTCGCAGGCCGTGCACATTCGGCCTATATGTCAGGTGAGGCTCTCTCAGTCTGTTTTTCCGTTCTGGGCGCTGTCTAGGTAACCCATATGGAATACTTGCTCTGGTCACATATAATTTTTAGCAGATACTGAGCTGTCACGAGAGTAAAATTGCCATTGTTTTAATCCCACCGCCGTTTGTGATTCAGTGTCATTGTTCCCTGTCTGTGCGCCAATGGGCCTGTACCTTGGATCCTTAACAGTATTAAGTCAGGTGTGTGTGTGTGTGTGTGTGTGTGTGTGTGCGCGTGCACACTGTCTTTCAGGACTGGCAATGCAGGACTATGGCGTGGGAGCTGAGACAGACACTGAATGTGGTCTTTGACCTGTACACTACCGGACAGAACAAGAAGGGTGAGTCGAAGGATGGGGAGTCTGTGATAGTGATATGCAAACACTAATATTATTGCACATTTGGCTCATTTAATTGTGTATAATTAAAATCTTTTAATGGTTTCTTGGTCTACATTTTTCTTCCACAGAGTGGTCCCTATTCAAGATGTTCTCTCGCACCCTGACCGAGGCTTGCCCTTTGGCCTCTTCTAGTAAGGTGTACATAGATGTCACAGACAATCCCCAAGTAAGAGGTCACCCTTTCACATTTTCCGTCAGATGCTGAGGTTGTGTGGGCCGAAACAAGGCCATTCCCTTAGTTATAACCATGAATGGACATAACTGGCACGCCGGCACGCATTCACTTTTAAAAGCGATATGCACGGCAATCGATTGCTGCAGCAGCGCAGACACGTACATATTTTATGTGCATTTGCACTGCTATGACAAGAAATTACTGCGCATTTTAACCTTTATACTACAAATGAAGTATGAATTAGCATATACAGGTTAAAATGCACAATAATTTCACGTAATATCTGCACAAATGCACATAAAATATGCATGCATTTCTGCTGATACAACAGTTGATTGGCACACGTATCGCTTTTAAAGGTGAGTGTGTACTTTCGTACCAGATATTGGCGTCCCTGGTTATATTTTATGCTTTATTCCATTTACTCATCCAAGCTACTGTGCTGGTCTTCTCCTCTAGGGGGAGCTATTTGAACTGCACCCATCTTCAGCCACTCTGAATCAAGCAGTTGTCCTGGGAGACCGCAGGACATATGCTGTGTATGATCTTAAGATGACAGACACCTTTGGGTCTTTGCGAACATTAAACATTGTTCTGCGTTGGAAGACGTCCAGTGGGGGTAAGCGATATTTGACCCCCCTCCCCCCAGGCTGTATCCATGACAAAAGATCTTCATCATCACCTGCTACCTCTGTCATATCACAGTTCAGGTTCAGGAGGAATAAAAATGACTTCTTAGTTGGAAACGGTCCAGACTTTTGTAAAGGGCTTTGCCTTTGTTCTATATTTCCGTTATTAATTTTTGTTTATATAAATTATTAATCTGTTGGTTATATAAGTTAAAAAATACACAAGGATTTCTTCTTTTCTGCAGGAAGTTACTGATATCTTGTTTGATGGCCAAAACACCACTTCATTTCCCAAACCTCTCCTCAGTCATTCCATGTATTTTGTTACGTTTTTCCACCAACTCAGTTAATGAACTTCTTTAGTGAAATAACTCATTGAGGTTCTGCCTAGCCAGGAAAGGTGGGGTAGTGGTCAAGTCAAAAAATGCATGGGTGTATTGGACATTTGCTGCAAATACTGGGGTGACTTCAGGAGAAGTTTTGAAATGGCTAAGCTGATACTCTTTTACAGACATATAGTTCTACACCAACATGACGATCATTTAGATATTCTCTTTGACTGCCTAAGACTTTTGCACAGTACTGTATCTTAATATAAAAATGTCACTTTAATTCCGCTTCCCGCCCAACCCCAGCGGACATGCTTCGCCCCCTGCTGCACGGAGAGCGCTATGTGGCTGGTTATGGGCTGCAGACGGGAGAGATTCACACCCTGATCTACAACAACCATCCCTATCGGGCGTTTCCCGTGCTGCTCTTGGACGTGGTTCCCTGGTACCTCCGCATGTACATCCACACTCTGACCGTCACCAGCAAGTCCCGGCCAAACAAGCCCAGTGAGTCTGTCTGCCTCTTGGTCTCTTCTTAAACACCCTCCTTAAAACAGCAAGGCTCATTTTCACCTTATTTTTCTCCTCCCCCCCGCCCTTAAGGCTACATTCATTACCAGCCTTCTAAGGACCGAGTGCGTCCCCATCTGTTGGAGATGCTTATTCAGCTGCCCCCCAATTCTGTCACCGAGGTGACCGTGCAGTTTGAGCGGGCGCTGCTGAAGTGGACGGAGTACACCCCCGACCCAAACCATGGCCTATATGTGGGGTGAGCTGCCTCTCTTTCTGGGTTTTTTTAACAGCTGTATGAAAGGGCTGAGTTTCACATCTGCTGGTTGGCTGATACATCCTCAATGTCATGTTTGTTTCCTAGGCCATGTAATCAGATGTGGACATACCTCAACCTCTGTAAAAATTTTTAATTGTGTCATGCTTTATAGGACAGAAGGCCTGGGGTTGATGAAAGCGACTCTGTTTGTTTGAATTCCTGTTTTTTCTCTGCAGGTCCTCGGTAATCAGTGGGCTGGTGCCAAGTGTCGTCTCCATGGATACCAACAGCACCCAGGAATACCCCCTCTTCAGCACCTTGTGAGTATGACCAAAATGTCTTTGAGCAGTTTGACCCAGTGTTGGTTCTTTCTAAATGCTGTTGATTTGCCTGTCCTGCATCCTCCTCAAGCTTCCCGTGCAAGGAGGAGTCCAGCTACTTTGTGCGCGTGTACACCGAGCCCCTCCTGGTGAACCTGCCCACCCCGGACTTCAGCATGCCCTACAATGTCATCTGCCTCACCTGCACCGTCGTCGCCGTGGGCTACGGCTCCCTCTATAACCTCCTGACCCGCACCTTCCAGGTAGAGGAGCCAAGCCCCGGTCTGGTGAAGCACCTGGCCAACGTCATCCGCTACTTCCGTGGCGTGCCGCTGTTGTGATGTCATTGCTCCGCCGCTGCACTGACAAGGACTGCGGATGGGTTTTTTTTCTCATGTACTGAGAGGATTTTGCAGCAGGTGAAACTCAATTGCGGTCGCATTACTGAACCTCGGATCTTTATGTGGCTTGTTGGCTTTTTTTTCTGGTTTGGTTTGAACTTAAGACTTAAGACTTAAGATGTGGCAGTTCCGAGTTCAGAAATCTATGGAAAGGGGGGGCTACGGAAATGGAAAATGCCCCCCCCCCCCATGGAAAACATTGTGGGAGCTTGACTGGAACGTATCCTGGATTTACAGCGTGCTACAAACCTCCTGCCCCTCATTAAAGCTGACTGGTTGTGCTGGGGGAGACTTGTGAATTCACTCATTTGACTGAGGTCTCCTTAGGATCTTAGAATGTTGATGCTGGTTTAGGTAAATTTCACTTCTTCAACGAAAATGATTCCATCCGAGATGTTTTCTTCTTAATTCCTCCTACGAAAATTCATTTTTTTAGAAGAGAATATTATTGCCTACGCCAGTGGTATTTTTGCTTTTAAATTGCTGTACTTGAGTAATTATTAAGACCTGCCCCCTCTTCCTTTGGAGCCCGCAGATTCCACAAGCCTCTGCATTCTTTCTCGGGCCTTTTTACTGAACATCCCTCGTCCCAGATGTTAGAAACATCCCTCCTGGACTAAGTATTAAAACCATTTTGTGGTTTTGCTGCACTTCCAGATTTCGACTGTGGGTTTTTGATTGACGGTAAACATGCGTTCATATTTTCTGCAAAACAGCCAGTGAGGTGAAGTGGTGAACCGTGGAGGGGTAGACTTTGGGAGGAGGATAGTTTCAGTAAAAAATAAAAAAAAGAAACTGCCTGTTTTAAAGTTTTCTTGCTTAGAAGTAAATTGCTTCCTTAATCTTGAAGTTAACTAAATGTATGACATAAAACATTCTTTGTATAGGAGATTAAGGGTTTTTAAAGAAATGTTTAGGTTTTTGTTATTAAGTGACATCACCGTATTCAAGCTTGCCCTGTGAAATTTTGAGATCGCCACACTGCATTTTGAACTTTCACAAGTGGCCAATAACCGGCCTGCCCTGTCAATCCTAATATTAATCCCAAAAATATTAAGAGTTTTAACAGAATGCAGTCTGAAACTCCAGGGGCCTGTCTGTGTTTAGCTCCATGCATTCAACAGCTGGCTAAAGGTATTTTCGAGCTGTTTTTGCTAGTGCTCCAATAGGAATGGAATGCTTGTCGAGCAAAGAGGGGAAAATGTTTGGCAGCATCTGGAGGTCTGACGACACCATCTAGAAATTCAGGGAAGCTTCCAAATGGCAGGGGCCTATGCAACGCTCACCGTCTCGGGGGGGGGGGGGGGGGCGGGGGGGGGGGGCGGGGGGGGGGGGGGGGGGGGGGGGGGGGGGGGGGGG
>JAODLD010000113.1:29068480-29090397 GCA_026781065.1 Mormyrops boulengeri
TTCCACATGGCAGGGGCCTTTTGCACCGCCACCGGGCCGCCTCCCCCCCCCCCCCCCCCATCCCCAACTACCTCCTCTGGTACCCAGCAGCCTGTCTGTCCCGTCCTGGCACCCCGGGAAGAATGCAATCACAGGGGACTTCCCAAATGTACATTCCACCAGCATCAGCCTGCCTGCTTTTTGCCAAGGGCTTTCTAATTGCATATTTGAGGAATCTGTTTCCAGTTCAGCTAACCAGGCCCATGCAGTGCTTATACCATAATGTCTGGCATAGACAAAGCCTTCCTGTCCCCCCAGTCTCAGTGGTTCCACACCCCAGGAGTCAGAAACAGAGGCCCTTTTCATTACCAGTTGAGAACTAACGGTAATGAATTTTTATCACTGTAAAAATTGCTTCGGTTTGATCTTGCTGTTCTCTGTGTGTACCAGCTTCGGCAGGCATGCATGCAAGTGGGTGGAAAAATGGAAACACATTGCAGTTCGTGAGCAGTGTACTGGAGAGGCTCCCATGCTTCTCCCGCAAAGGAACCAGCTGCTGGTTATGTGTACAGTCATGTCCCATTTAGTCTTCATGTTAAATCTGAGTTTTTTTTTCCTTTCTTGCTGCAATCAACTGGTTGTGACCAGTGTTCTGCATAAACACATACTGACTGCTAAAATGTACATTAGAAACCCTTTGGTAATGCAAAGACTCCCGGTTAGCCATGACATTTTATTGACCCCGGTACAAATACATGTAAAACCATGGAAAACTCACAACAAATGAAGCAGATAAGCGCTGTGAGTATGCAGAAATGATGCGGGTTCAAGTAATGGAAGCAGGTCCCCCAATCTATCAACAGGGGTCGCTACAGGCGTGGCCGCATGTGGTTCTGCAGCACTTCTGCTCGCCGGGACACTCGCCGTCGTGGTAACAGAATTCCGCACACATTGGGGTCCCACTGGGGCGGGTGCAGCGGCCTGGTTTTACTGGTGGCACAGAGAGAGCGTCAGTATGACCCCACAACTGTTGTAACAGGTAGTATATAGGCGCCTGTAATACCTGTATAAGGGGTGACACATTCATGGCCACATCCGTTATAGCAGCACTTCTCATCTTTGGGACAATCGCTGTCGTCGACACAGTACTCTGCACACATCCCCGAGCCCCGCTTCCGACGTGGACACACCCCTGGCTTCGCTTCAGGAGCAGGAACACAAGGAGAATTGGGGGCAATACCGTGTTAGTCGTCCTGTAGGTTGTCTGCCGTAGCTGTTGGCATCGGTGATAATTTCATTTGGTTGCATTATTGCATAAAACGTTTCCCAGATGAGCTGCATCACATTAATACTCATTAAAATATAGAAAAAGTTACAGAGTTGTATTCATAGGTAATCCACCAGAGAGAGACGGGCTTTGATATATCTCCAAACTATAAATGTTTCACTACACAAAGCCTACTAATTAGACAAGAAAAGAATCTTTTACTGAAAGCAGCCGGCACGCAGACGGCCCCGCAATTGAAGGTGCAGCACTTGTCCAGGGCTGGACAGTCGGGGTCTCCAGAGCATGCCCGTTTAGACGGAACCACGTTCAAGCGCTTGGGACAATGACCAGGCTTGGGAGCTGGAAGAGGGTGGGGGGACATTGTCAGGGCAGCGCTTAAAAACCCAATCAGAAGCGGCAGTATGAACACATGCGGTGTTTGTTCTGACCTGACGCTCGGGCAATTTGGGCAAAGTAATGCAACTCTCTAATGTTAAAGTGGGAATTTAAGAAAATTGGACTAAAAAGTTATACGTGCATGCAAGCCTATGGAACCAAAACAGTGTGTTTTCTACGCCCCGATCAGTAGTGCATAATCTACCAGATATAGCCTACCGCATATTTATTATACAAAGAAAACAAACCAGTTTATGATCTATAGTGGAAATTTCACACTGATATAGTGCAACAACTACACCACTGTAGTTATGTATAAATCCAGTAGATTATTTATTGGTATTTTGTAACGCGCGGATGTTCAGAAACCTGAAAACTCAGTGGGATTCTTTGTGCAATTCTTCTCTGCACGGTATAGAAACATTGTTGTTTGTATACTATTAGTGTTATTTATCTCAGTTCCATACTGTGTGTTCCGTACGCCAATTAAAATGTTAAAAAAAGTCAAAATCAACGTCAATTATATATATAATACACATGTATTCACAAGCCCATTTAAAAACATGGCCCATTTAACTACATATTATCAACTGTTACTTTGCAAAAGTCTCATTAATAATCTATTTCAAAGAAGGAGCAACTTCTTCTCAACGACAGGCTTAATGCTTCTTACTCACCCGTTGAATTGTGTCCAGCGGCGATTAAAGCTGAACTACTCCATTCGAACAAGTGTAGCACGGCACACAGAAACAGCAAGACCCCAGCTAGCCTCATCTCTCCAGCTTCAAGTTTTGATTTAAGCAGTAGCCGTATGTACCTAAGGTTTTAAGCCAAAGAAGTGTGAAGGGGAGGGAGGGAGGTAAGCAGCTTTCCGCTGGGTCCATACGCCGTTGCTTTTAACTTATAATCGGTCCTAAAACCATTCCTCGTACTGGGTAAGCGGTGTGGAAGACGAATGGATGAGCGGATAATTTTATTCCGTCTAACTTCAAAATGAGAGTCAGATGTCATCTCCTGTTAACAGTCATGTGAAACAAATCTCTCCATCAATGGTGTGCCTTTACAGCGGGGGTGTTAAACTCGTTTCACGTTAACTCCGGACGGGAGGGTCCCACTTTTTTTTTTTTTAAACTCTGTACTAGATTCCACGATATAGACTACCATTATGACACTCACATAAGTTTAAGGCCATCTAACAAACCTTAACATTTCAAACAAACTTCGAAGCGTAGCCCGATAGGTGCCGTTCAGTCACTCAGTGCGCTTTATGCTTTCACATACCATACATATATACAGTGTAACACATGAAAATAAGCAAAATCTGAAATCCTGTCCGGCAACGCACTTCTCGACTCTTATATGACAATTATATTACAACCTCTCCTGACAATTAAAAATGCAGTACTGTTCCGCTGGTTCACAGACGCCCCCGCAAACGCTTACATTTATCAGCACGGTAAGTGTCATAGTACTGTACCGCCTTCAGCACTCTAGTGCCCCCGAGTGGGAGAAATCAGAATACCAGTTTTTCTTATTTATTTGTTTAAATATAATGTGTATTTTTCAAATCAATGTTGTAATTCTAAAATCGCTTTGAGGGCATGATTACAAACTTTATCAATATTATTATTATTATAGATTTACGCGATAAAATGAAACAATGGACCGTAATTTATTTCGAAGTACTTGAGTTTGACACCGGTTCCTTACATACAAATATGTAGCTTTCGGTTACATTAGGGTGATCAGAAAATCCATGACAGGAAAGACAATTTGATCTACTTCAGGTTTTACAAACTACTTTAAAACTGAAAGGCTTCTGTGCTCGGCTAAATGATTCAGTTCTTCTTGTGCTTTGACTGGTTTATTTGCTTGATTGAAAGACTAGCTGTTTCAACAGAGGTGGCTGGTCAACAGAGGGCGCTAGAGCGCCGCCCTCCCTGGTTTAAGAGGGATTTTGATTTTTCTTTCTAAAACACACATTTTTAAACAACAATTACTTAGTTTCAATTATAATAATACTTCATACTTTATTGATCCCAGTGGGTAAATTCTCTTTATGCCTCCCCACCTTGGTCTCTGTAGGTGAAAGTAAGCTGTCCGCAAAGGGCAGCCACCAGTTACAGTGACCCGGGAGCTGGAGGTTAAGGGCCTTACTCAAGGACCCACACACGTGGTAAGGTAAGGCGGGGCTCAAACCAGCAACCTTCCAATCACAGGCACAGAGACTTAGCCTACTGTGTTGAAAATGCATAATAGCGTGTAATATATACAGAAAAAAAATCATTATGTTTGGGGTAAAATCAGCTTCGTGTTCGTCCCCCTCTCACTCAGTCTTATTGAAAAATCTCTTGGGCGCTAGAGAAAGCACCCATTTCATGCAGCAGCGTAGTCAATTACTGATACAAGAAATGCACATAGCAACATAAAATGAGCCAATCAGTGTCCTCGAATTGGATGCCTAAAGGGCAATAAATTAATATTCTCAACAGATATGCTGGGGGTGCCAGACCACTAGGGGTGCACTAGGAGGGCAGCAATAGTATTGTGCAGTCGCCTTTGGCCACCATCTTGGTGCAGCCATATTCTGTACACTGCATATGGTGACGAGAAACAACTTTATAAAAGCAAAATAAATGAAATTGAAATAAAACGATATAAACATTAACATTAGTGACACATTTATGATTATAGGAGACTGACCAATCAACACAGAGCAAGAAGTCAGTGCTTAAGTGAAACCCAGGGTCGTTTTAACTGAAATGACAAATCCTGTCCTAGTCAAAGCATCTTCCCTAACATGGATTATCCGGTCACCCTATGTCACATGGAGTAAGACTTAAGATTGCATTATCTTCAGAGATCAACTCATTAATTATTCTTTAAATTATGATTTCTGTTTGCTTACATGTTTTAGTACACAGTCAAAGAAGACCAGCTCGCTTGCAAAATGTCCCCTTGGGTCTCCTGTCCAATTTTACGTATCATTTTACATATTTAAAGGCCCCTGTCAAGTGCTTCCCCCCTGAATCTACCAGGTTATCTATGCCCTTGCAACACCCCTGGCTTAAGGTGGTGTGTAGCTCAGTGGGTTAAGTATGCGTCCCCATATCTGGAAGGTTCTCACTTCAAATTTCAGGGCCAGCAGAGTAATCATTGGGGCTCTTGGGCAGGACCTTTGACTCTTGTTCTGATTCTCACTCGAAAGTCACTTGGCACAAAAAGGGTCTTCTAATGAAATGAGATGCTTAGCATGCGCATAAAGCCAGTAAAAAGTTACACAACCAACTGAATCTGAGATGATAGGACATGCCTTTCATAAGACTTCAGCAATCAATTATTTGTTTTTACAAGGCTGCGGTACGTTCCGGTGTGCTACAAGAAGGCAAAAACAGACAACAGCATGTGCTGACATATCTGGTGGTTATGGGAAATTAAACCAGCTGAAATGAACACTTGAGACAACTCAGGCTTTTCTTAAAAAAGAAAGACGAAAATTAAACAAAACAAAACAAGCAATATTTTTTAAAACTGTTTATTGAAATATAATTCAAACCACTCTGGAGCTCTAAAGGGTAAAAGCCATAAACAATACACGTAGAAAAATACTGCAAATGTTATAGGTTTGAAAAACTTCTGCATCCAATCTAAAATGGAGCGTTCACAAAAATTAAGATCGCATTCATTAAATACGTCGATGTAGAAGGAGCAAAGGCACTACAGCAAGGAAGCCAATAACCAGCTTTCTTTAAAAACTTAATGCCAGTATTTTGTCTTTCTAATGCCACGTTGATAAACTATTTCCATGTCAGCTGAACAGCTTATTTTCATATCCTTTAACAAGATGGAGGAAAAATGCAAATATAAGAAGGCTCCATTGCGTATGAAGTGGAAGCCCAAAGGACAAACCGTTCCAAGTGACTACAGAATGTGCAAAGAAGGAGTGGAATGCGTGATACAAACATGAATGCAGCACTGATGTCATACCTACAAAGTACTAAATAACACTTTTAGAAATGTAACACAAAACAGCAAAAAATCAGAATAGCATAGAACTCCATCAGCTACTGAAAATTCAGTCACCTAACCCACCCTCCCTAAAAAACCCACACCAATGCCAGAAGTGCAAATGAGCACAACATTTTTATACTGTGCAAAGACTTTCACTCTAGAGTATATGTAATAAAAAGAGTAGCAGCAGTATTTTAAATGCTAGTCAGGTTCAGAGCAAAAAGTGCAAACTGACTATATTCTATCAACTGAAATGCACAGCTATGTTTCCAGAATACCTCAGAAAGCCATATTATGTGCAGAGGTGAGTGTGTGCCAGATCAGGACTCAAGACTGTGATGCAATTATCGAATAATATTCTTAAAAGTAAAAATATTAATCTAACAGAAAGCTAGTACAAAGTACAGCCTTTCTGAAATCAAAATCTGCTTGAAAAAAAAATTTAAATTCTTGAAACCTAGTATGCTTAACCAATTCCGACTTACACAGACGGCTGCACTACTTAACAGCAGATTTACTATTACACTTATGGGGACAGTTCAGCTGTGCGTAATCAAAACTCAGACAAGTTAAATGCCAAAACCATTTGAAAATCCTACTAAAATTTCCACAAAGGACACCAGTACTTGTGTAGAGTGGTTACACATCAAAACTGAATGACCTTTGGAGCAAAAGTTCACTAGCACTTTAAAACCATCCCAGCATCATGTGAAAAAAAAAATCAAGCCTGGAGCACATGGCTGGGATATACCATGAATGGGATGCCATGTCCATCACAGGGGACACGACCAAAAATAGATTCTAAAACCCCCTTCCTTTAATTTCATTAGTTTTGTGAGTGGTTATACCCACATATATTTCCCTTTATATTCTGTAACACGTCCCTTCATCAAAATTAGATGCGAACACAGCACTGTAACATGCTCTGCTACATTTTGCTACATAATTTACCTATGCAAAATGTACATCAAAGGAGTAGTGTCATTTGCAAAAGACAAAAGAGGAAGGTTCATATAGAATGAAGAGATTTATCAAAAGTGTTTCCTCTTCAGCTGTGCTCTACAGCAACATGAAGTGACTTCTTAGCAAGTGCCTACATGAACCAGAAGAGCAGCACTGGACCCGGTACTTTCCTGTAGTGCTCTGCCATATACATATGGATGCTTAACTAATTCTGTACACCTGGGTGAATATTTTAGATGGTGTCGTCTCTAGCTCTGTGTTTAGGCTCTCCCTCGCCACCCTCCAGCACTTCCTTTGTGAGGTACTCTTTCAAGCTTGGCTGGTTTACTACGTCTACCCCGTGGTCCTGGAGCTCCTGCAAAAGGGCTTCCCACCGACGCTTGTCCTTGGAGATCTTCCAAGACAGCCTGACATTAGCTTGGAGAAGTGGGATGAGCAGAGGGTGGAACTGCTGCTGCTGCAGGGCATCTTGGGACGGGGTGAGGTCCTGCAGGGCACGGTCGCAGTGCTCCTGGGCCTCACCCAGCTGCTCCAGCTCCTGGAAACAGGCCACCAGCGCCAACAAGTTGAAGATCCAGTGGGTCCGTTGCTGCGGATCTTGCTGCTGCTGGCACCCCAACTTCTCCTGAAGCCTGATTGCATTCTGCAAGGTGCCTAAGGCTTCTCTGTACTGGCCCGCCCGTAGCAGCATCTGGCCTGCCCGCAGGTCACCCAGGTAGAAGAACTGGAGGAAAATGGGGGACTGCCGCAGGTCAGGCAGGGAATGCAGGTGTGCTAAGTACTGCTCGAAGGCCCGACTGCGCTTAGCGATGGTCTCAGCCACAAAGTTCCTCCGCAGCTTCTTGCGGGGGAAGCACACGCCCTCCATCTCCTCTCCGTGATGGCGCCGCAGGCGGCTGTGGAGCCTCGCAAAATCAGTGTAGCGTCGTGCGATCACCGCCGGCGTCTTGTCGAAGGTCCCCGACTGGATCACGTGGATGGTGTAGAGCTGAGAAGGGAGATGGGCAAGGTGGTGTCTCCACACAGCGAGACACCAGGACAGCCTTCCAGGAATCCCCAGCTGGGGCAATCAGGCACGGCTCCTCCACACTCACCACGTATTTAGAAGTGCCCTCCTGTACCACACTGGCATCGGTCACCTCAAACACCAGCTTCTCTGGGAGGTTGCGCGAACGCAAGTTGCGCCAGCTCTCCTGCAGCTGCCTGGTCAGCAAGGATGGCCCTCCAGATGGTATGCCCACTGGACTGGCATCTGCAGAATGAGAAATAAGGCAGAGGAACTGTGTACAGGAACATTGCATGTAAAAATGGCTGTGTAGTCACAGATTGAAGATGGAAGTGAAACATGCTTACACTGGACTTCCTCTGAGGACAGAGACAATAGACACAAATAGAGGATTTGTCACTATTACCAGCAATTTTGTCATTTGTTTTTGGACATTTATGTTTTTATATATATTGAAGACAAAGAAAAATTTCTATACAAGTATAATTTTTCTGTGACTCGCAGAAAAGCCTCTCATGATAAGAGTTTAGCATCGTAGACCATGGCAGATCTACCTGTGCTGCAGGACCCGTTCTCCAGCGATTCTGCAAAAAAATCAGAGTCGCTGTCCACCCCCGAGGTTTCGCCTGGGTCCTCAGAATCCAGCGCCCTCTCAGCCTCGAAGCTGAGCGTTCCTCCCAGCCGCGCCGACACATACTCCGTGTCATCCTCCAGTTCAGAACTTTCTGGAAAATCATCATTGCTTTCTAGGTCGGCAGGGATTGCACCCTCCTTGAACAGCGTGCGCCGGAGTCTGTCCAAGAGCTTGGATGCCATCTCACCTGCCCACCACTGAGAAAACAACAGTTCCAGTTCTGTATTTACGGAACCTACACAGTTCAAGGACCACATGTAAATAAGGATTAATTCCATCAATTCAATTATATTCTATTTCACTGTCATTTCACTTTACCCAAGTGTAGAGAAAAAGAAAAGGCTTTCATGTGGGGTCATGGAACAACGATTGCAAAATAAAATTTATAAGTGCATGACAGGTGTGGCACAGTGCAACATAATACCAACAGTGGGTGTGCCAGTGCAGTGCAACACTGCATTACATTATACGTATCAGGTGGCCCAGTTGACAGCACTGCTGCCTCACACCTTCTGCATGTTCCTCGTGTTTCACTGGTTTCCTTCCATAGTTCAAAGACTTGCAATTAGAGGTTTCTAAATGGGGTCTCTAAAATTGTCTGCGTGACTGTATGTACCCTGTGATGGACCGACATTCTGCCCAGGGTGCAGCCCAGCTCAAACTGGACGGATGGATAAAACATGGACAAAAGTACATAGTATACTAACACAAAACACAAAAAAAAAGATAAATGGGTGGAAAAAGAGGGTTTTATATTGCATTTTATGATATTAATTTACTTACGTAAACTGTAGTTGACAATGTAAAAATGGTATAAAAACACAACTGATTTGTCTTATTTTGACCACAAGTTTAAATTTTTCATAAATTACAGCAACACATACTTCACATTACAAATTAAAGACTACAAAGTTTACAGCACGTAAATTTCAATGTGGTCTTTCACATTAACGAAACCTAAAAGCTTTTGCTTAAGCAGGTTATTTTGTCACATTTGTGCCTTTATGATCACGTCTAATACTTCATTTTGATGTATTACTGGCTTAAAGTTATAGATATGACAGAAAATGGCACTGAAACCATTCTGAAGAAAGAAAATAAAACTTTCCGGTTTTCTCCAGAAACTGAAAACTTAAATTATAAAAGGGCTGTATTATATAAGTACTTAACCATTTCACGGGATTTGTTAAATTGCTTGAACCATTCATGCAAATGGGGGAGGGGCTGCTATTTGGGATTCGTGAGCTGAAACAAAAGACACTGAGGACATAATTGAAGCGGATTTAGTTCCAGTTCTGAAAAACTAATTTCACTCAGCATTCATTGCACATGCAAATCCACCTGCTTTGACAAAGTGATTTTCAAAAGCTACAGGAGACGCATTTTCAAAACTGAATATCCCACCAACTTTCAAACTTTCAATGCACCTCTTGCAATTATTTTTCATATGAGGGTAACTTTTATTTTGGTTGGCGCCCAGTCCTGGGTTGTTCCCTGATTTGTGCCTGTAGTCTTCGGGATAGGCTCCAGACCCCCCCCACAACCCTGAATAGGGTAAGCGGCTACAAAAAATGGATGGATGACATTTTGCAATGACAATTTAATTTGTATTTGTGTTCATATAGATAAATTTTAGAAAAGAAACAATTAAAGCACATTTCATTATTCATGCTGGAAACTGAATACTGTAGACTTCCTGAAAGGCTGCAGAATTATGCAGTACTAATCTCAGGTAGATATTAATATCTGAGAAGTGCGGCATTACGGCTTCGTCTGCAAAGATTGAAAACTAGGAATCCTGGTACTTCCCTACAGCTGGTGAAAGCAATGTTGATACTAATTTTCACTTTTATAGAGCTGACCCTATGCTTAAACATTCCATATAAAAATTGCGCGTAATATTTTTTCGAGTTGGGGGTGTCTGGGCATGAGCTTCCCTTTCAAATCAATGTCCTACAAAACACTACATCATATGACATTCGTGGTGCCAAAATGAGCTATTGGACTTGGAAAAACTGGTGTTGGTCCACTGAACAATAAGTTTTCACCTCAATTTTTTTTAAAAAAAAGCTGGCCAAATCGTGTAATTCATGCGAAATGAGTCATTTAGTAAACGTTTTACGGTAACACTGACGCCAAACTAAGTGCGATAGATATTATTAGCTGTGATAAAGGTATAATTGAACAGATTAAGTATAGAGCAACACTAACTTCAATAATATGGCGGGAATTCGCACGTCCACGAAAGTGACAGTGAGTGACTGCAACACAATAATAAATTTGTGACAGATCAGAAGTAAGATTTAGTAGTACCCGAAAATGCTATAAAAAAAACGGGAATTGACTGTGAAATATAACCTCGCGAAAATGTAAGAGGCGCCTCGTATGGATGGTGAGTGAATTAATGAATTAGACCCATGAGCGACTTCCCAGGCGGACTCGGCCGGCGGCGTGACCGTCTGCGCTGGGCTCGTAAGCAGGACAGCTCGATGACAAGCCCAGCCTTTCCCTGCTTAATTTTTCATCACTTCGTAACGTTATCGGCTTGTTGTGAACAAACTGAGTGATTTCCATGAGGCCTAGACTAAGAATCATTTAACAATGCGCAGATCACCCGAATGGACAGCCGCTGCGAAGGCAAACCCGCAACTGGTGGGGGGACATACATCCGCGGCCGGCTTCACCGAGAGACCGCTGATATCTACGGAAAATAACAATGCCGGAGCAGTATAGTAGGTTGCTGTCGTTGTAACTACGACTAAAGCCGACATGCTTGCATATGTAGCTTTATCGCCATTATCCAAAATAATTCCCAGAAAAATTCCAACTACGGAGGTAGATATCCACGAAAGAAACCTCGCTAGTTCTGTGGTTATATATGCCATTTATTTTATCCGGTGTGATCAGAGCTATAGTGCAATTACGATTATGAGATGGGACTAAGACTAAATCAGTTACAGAACACAATAAAATATTTGGTAACAAAGGCACTATAACGACGGTATTTATCGCATGAACGAAAGTTTTGCATGCTTAGCGCTGTAAATGGCAGCATGTTAACGCGTTTGTGTGGAAGCTGGCTGAATTCAATACTTTCGGCGCAGTAAACACAGACCAAGTTACCTTCGCCAGCAAGAGTAAGGCTTTCGGTGTCATTCATAAGAAAAGTAGCAAAACAGCGATCAGCGACTTACTTGTATCCTCCTGAAGAACCCGAACAGCACTATGTTTTAAATCAGGGTAACAGGTTAAGACGACTGATTTAATTTTCTCCAACTTGCACGGACTGTTGGATGAGTCGGGAGTGTAGAGCATATCTTAGAGGGAGTGTTCGGTTTACCGTAATGATTGTAATATCTGCTCCATCGAAAATACGTCAATACGGAAATGAGTTGTTTTTCTGAAAGCCATACTCACTTTCTTCAGACTTTCTGTAAATATTACAATCAAAATTAAAGTTAGGACGGTGAAACAATTGAATAATTATACAACCATGTGTAATATATTGTAACATATATGCTGTCACACACTCAAAAAGGAGATGCGAACCTAAACCCCACATTATGGGTCATTTCTCCATTCAAGTGAGAAACCATGTCATGGAGGTTGCTCGGCTTAAAAAACATGCTTAAGATATTAGGCATAGCTCCAAGAGTCAAAATGTACATTCACACAGTTTATGTATGATTAAATAACATATTTCCATCATTAGGGCTGGACTAAATGACTACAGGCTGGTTGCCTTGACCTTATTGGTTATGAAAATCTTTGAATGCCCGATGCTGGCCTCAGAGATGGAAAGAGCAGGTCCAGAAAGTACAAATCCAGACCAAGATTGTTTTAACCAATCTGGTGAATCTAAAGAGTGACAGTCCCAGAGTACTCAACTCGTTGATTGAAACAAAATTTTGGTCTGGATTTGTACCTTTTGAACCAGATCTTTCCAACTCTGGCTGGCCAATCAAGTCCATCACAGACCCCTTCCTTGACAGTCTGCAGTTTACAAGCAGAGCAAATTGCTCAATGGAGGATGCAGTTAACCTGTCCATTCACTACATTTGCCAACCTCTGGACTCTCCCAACACATATGCCAGGATCCTGTTTGTGGACTTCAGTTCAGCATTCAATAATATTGCTCCATCGCTTCTCCACAGCAAGTTGACTCAGTTAGCTGTACCTCCAAGCATCTGTCAGTGGATTACCGGCTTCCTGAAAAACAGGAAGCTGTATGTAGGACTGTGACCCCACCTGTCTGACCCAAAGGCCATTAGCACAGGATCCCCCCAGGGCTGTATTCTCTCACCCCTCCCATTTTCACTCTACACGAATGCTTGTACCTCTGCAGACAAGCCCATCAAAATTTTAAAGTTTGCAGATGACACATAAGTCATGACCTGAGTCTCACATGGCGGTCGCTGCTTTTTTTTCCTACAGCCACCCAGCTCTTAAATAAACTTACCTAGTACCTCAAGAATCACCCAGCTGAAATTCAATCACCGATCCTGAATAATTGATTTCACTCAGATTCAGCATATATCACACACATATCCACCTGCTTTGATAAAGAAACTAGAGGTTGAAGCAGAGGTCAATGGACAGATAAACCTAAGGAAAGCTGCACTGGGACAGTGAATTGACACTGATAGAAACTGTTAACGATGGAGGATCTCAACCAGGCAGGTTGCAAGCTGGGGCATGGGGATGGTTGGGTGGGGCAACTTGTGCAGTAATGATCTGCCCCTCCACACTATAGACAGAGTTGGTGCTGCATCTGCCTTTGATGTTCTATGGGGCTGAGAGGTCTTCTCCCAAATTGCAGGGCTCGGGCTTCTCCTCCTCAGGACTGGACATCCAGCACATGGGAGGCACCAGGGTTCCAGTTGGTTTCCTGCATTCCCATACTAGTCGGTCCACTGCTAAGGACATTTGAATAAACCTCTCCAAATCCTGCTTGTCTTCCTTACAGGTTAGCTCAGTTTGTAAATAAGGAATCAGCCTCTGTCCAGAAGCAGTCAACAAGGCAATGTCATTCCAGCCACTCCAACATGGGAGGAGCAGAAAGTCAAAGAGGCATGCACCCAGAGATAGCCGGCTTGGCTGAAGCTGGGGAAGACTTTGTGCCTTGTTCTGGGGTGTTCTGTATGCTCTATGTTTGAGTCTGACTTTTTTCATCTTGCATTTATATGCCGGTTAAGGGACCAGTTAGACATGAGTTCTGCACCTAAATATCCACACATCGTGTGACTGTTAAGCCACACTTGGAAAGTGGGCGGTGTTTTGTTTAGGTAGAAGGGAAGGTACACTGCACTTCAGTCTCCTGCTTACCTGTTACAGCTTCCTGACCTAGACTAGTGGCCTGTACTACAAAGCGGGGTTACTGGCTTATCGGGGTAACTTGTCAGATTTAAGGTAGCACAGTTTAAATGGACTTCATATTCGTTCACTTACATTTTGTCCAAACTACCTTAAATCTGACACGTTACCCCGATAAGCCAGCAACCCCGCTTCGTAGTACAGGCCACGGGGGCATAACAGTTAGTTTATCATAACACCTTGTTAATTTAAAAGAATTTAAAAATATGGAAAGAAGAAATTGTTAAAAAAAATAAAATAAAATTATAACCTTCTCTGGCTTTGAAATCTACGCCACATACCTTGAGATATTAAATGTAGCCTATGCAAGCCTATTCTAGGTAGTTACACACGCATTTGTTCCAAGGATTCATCGTGGTTGCTTGCATAATGCAATAGCTTAAGGTTTAAAGATGTCAAAGTACAAAATAGGTTATTGATGTATTAATTATCCGACTGGAACGTGCTTAGACTATATGACTCCTTAAACCAAAGATGAACCGCGTGCGGAGAAGGTAAAACACATTAAAAGTGACATCTAGTGGTGATTAGGTGAATTTCAAATGGCTGTAGCTATTGTGTTAACCGCAGTTGCGAGAACATTGCGAAGTATGGCACAATTTAGTCATATTAACTTTAATCCATTTATAGAAGATATCACAAATTCAGTTGTAGCTAGTTAGAATGCAAAATATTGATACCAGAAATTCAATTTTAACTAGTTAAATGCCAATTCTTGATATCGGAAAGTGTTTTAGCTAGTGAGATTCAAAACGATTTTCTCATTCATTTCAATGGTAGTTCAAAAAGTCAGTTAAAGTTCAACAAAATATTACAAGTACTTAACAATGCTATAATAGGCCTATATTGATTTTAAAACAATTGTCTTGTAGTATTGGCTGCTCGTGTTGTAGGCCCATTGAATGTTGCTAAGTATTCTTTGACAATCTGAAAAGCTAATTAGACACTTAAATCATTTTGTGTTTCATTGTATTACACTATATCGTATAAAGCTTGCAATTTAGCACAATAATACGATTTATTTGGGCAATATAAAAGTACGTCGTAATTAAATCGAACCGGTGTGCTTCACAATATGTAGAATACATATTGTGACTAGTTTGACTACTTTTTTAAAAACTGAATTATAGGTGATTCTTTGATACTGGGTAATATAAATAAATCCGAGGTCCATTTTACCATCAGTTACCACATATAAATAAAACGTGCAAAGCTAAATAAACTCATTGAAATCAAATACGACGTCTCTGTTTGCTGGTTACTAAACATACAGCTCTGGAAAAGATTAAGAGACCGCTCTTTTAAATCCTGGTTCTGCTGGCATGAGGCTACACTCCGAGGTGGGCTGCTTACAGGTTCAACGTTTCTAACACAGCAGTACACAGTACTAAGAACAAGGTGAAACAGTACCTCATAAATCGGAGGATGACCTCAAATGACCCTCAAAAAGAATTGGAAACATATTATACATGTGGTGGGAAGTGCACTGCTAGGCTCCTAGAAGCAGGACTGAAGACCCACACAACAAGGAAGAAGTCCTTCATCAGTGAGAAGCAAGAAAGGCGCACACCCATGAATTGAGAAATGAGTGAAACTGAATTTTTGTTGTGGTCGCCTAATTTTTTTCCAGAGCTGTATGCTTGTAAATAATGGAGCCAGGAATCAATGGTCACTCAGTCGAATAATAGTCGTTTAATATCCCCAAATAAGATAAATGTATGAATTATTCGCTACTTTGCCCTCAAACAGATTCAAAGTCAAATATTTTCCATACTTCAAAATAGAATTTCTGCCTCGATGCATATTTTAAATAAAATGAAAGTGTGCATTAGTCTCCACTTCAGCAGAATATTTAACGAACTAATTTGCATGCTGTGGACCGCATCAACTACGTCCACTATCACCTCGGCTCCGACCATGCACAGAAAGGATCCGGACGAAATACGGGTTATTACTGTAGTGGGCCAATACTAAGTAAAGGGTCGTACAGGAAGGCGCTGGCTTGCGCCATTTGTTTGCAGGTTCGCGGTCGCCGTTGAGCAGGTTACTAGGCGCGTGACGAAAGCACGTCGCCGGCTATTTGGTGCCCGCGAGACTCGCTGCTTTTTACTTCTTATGTAGACGGGGCTGCTGGCGGAGGTTGTTTCCCGTTCAGAGTGGCAAGCAAAGTTGGCGAAAAGAAGGCAAAATTCGAACAGCTGACCAACATGCCTCGTGTCTATATAGGAAGGTTGAGTTATCATGTTCGAGAGAAGGACATCCAGAGGTTTTTCAGCGGTTACGGAAAACTCCTGGAAATCGATTTGAAAAACGGGTAAGCTAGACAAGGGGGGCGCGTGTTTGGTCTGGACACTGGAGGAAGCACTGTGCGTCTTTCTAAACTCGGTTAACGCAAAAGTCTCCGATTCGACACTGGGCGCAGTTACGGTCCTAAAGAAAGCAGTATTTTGAAGTTAATGGCTGTTACGCGGCTTCTGTGGCGAACACGCGGGATTGCCGCGTGCACAAAATGGCCGCTGGCGCGAGCTGCAGCCGCCGCTGCCCGGCCGTGTGATCCTACCGACGGCCCCGTTGGCGTCCCGCTACCTTCCTTCGGTGTCTCTGGGATGTTTTGAATTCGTATCCTTAGAGGGAAAACGTTTGTAACGGATCGGGTAGGCGAATAGCACTTTACACTGTGAAATTTGTATTCCATATGCTCCGTGTCGTTACTGTATTAATTGGGGTCGGCTGGCTGGGTAGCCATGTTTGTTTGCTACTTGTCTGCAGTTCGCTTCGGCTGTGTGTTCCTACACAGTTGTGCATAACTTTAACCAGGTGGTAAATCGAAAAGAATGTAGTTTAATTCTATGTTTCACGTTTAGACTTTTTGCAGTTGCTTGGTAAAGGAGTTTATCAGTTGAGTAGGTTTAAATACGAGACGATAAGCGAGCACATAATCCCCTGCAGGCCGTCATTACTGAGGACGATTTGCATACGAACCTGCAGATCTTATAACGGGACTTAATTTATTGCCGGTTGAATCATTAGGCCTCGATCGCTACTTTTGAAAAGTTTTCATGACGGATTCAATTTATCATTAATGTGGTACTTTTAAATTTTAATTTGGATTAAAATCGTGTTGGTTTATTTTTGTAAATATGCAACGCATTGTTTTCCAGGTATGGCTTTGTGGAATTCGACGACACTCGCGATGCAGACGACGCGGTCTACGAGCTGAACGGGAAGGAGCTGTGCGGGGAGCGGGTCATCGTGGAGCACGCCAGGGGACCTCGGCGTGATCGCGACGGATATGGTGGGGCTTCATGGGGGCGCGGGCGCTGTAAACGCGGTCAAGACACGCATCACGCATCCGACAGTAGCGTATCCTATGTTTGAGCTTTGTCCGACTTGGGTCTCCCTTTTAATTAAAGAAATTAGTGTCTAATGACTACTTACAGTACTTGTGTGTTATGCTCTGGTCCAGTAAAATGGACCGTGGTGGGGTTATTAAAGCACTTTGGGGGTGAAGTTTTAATTTTAGAATCTTTTTGAGCGAGTTTGCATTCAATTGGTGGGTGGGAGAGTAAGTTTTCCTTGCAACTTCAGATGGGATTGTGTTTCTTTATCCGGTTCTTTTCCATCACTGACCAAAGTCACAAGATGGTGTTCCATGCAGCGGCGAGATAGCTACTGGTGGAACATATAACCTTATTTGTATTTGGGGGTTGGGGGGTGGACGGGTCAGGTATATTTGCATGGCAGCTGCAAAATTGTAAATGTCAGAAGTACTTTGAATATTTGGTGTTGGGCTGGAAGTAATTAAGTGGTGAACAAATTGGCTGGAAAATAAGTAGAACAGCTGTCATGTAAATAACCGAGGTTATAACTTGTGAAGTTGCAATGTATCTACCTTCTCAATTTATCATTAACAAAGTCCTTGATGTTTCAATTTGAAAGAGTCCACTGCGGGCTGAGTCCGAGTCCATTGAGGCTAAGATGACTGCCTGTCCCTGTGGCCTTGGCTTTCACCTTACAATGTGTGTGTGACCTTTGCCCTTTGACCCTTTGGCTGACCTAACCGGAAGCCATGATGACAACAGCCTTTTGCCAATAGACCAGGGTGATGGTGAGGAATCCCGTTGGTTTTTATGTTGACAGAAATAACGGAGTGGTGTTAGCAGAAGCGTGATATTGCCGCAGTATATTCTGCTTTGTAAAAGCAGTTTTCTTCGAGTCTGGCTGTCATCAGTCAAGCAGTGGGAGTGTCTTGTAAGCCAGTAATACCACCGCTTTTAAATGCAATGTCACTTAGATTTTTATGGTAGACTGATAATTCTGCCTTTTTAAATGCATTTTTTCTTTGGGTTTGTGGTTTTGTGTCCCTTTTTTGCTGTGATCATTTCCTGGAAAACATTGCTGCTCATTGGAATTTTGACCAGGAACAGCAATCTAGATTTCTGCAGCCACTTCACTTGTGACATTTTATAGTACACACAGGTTGGCATTGTTTGAGAATAGCAGCCCACTTCTGTCAGGTTTGCAGACTACTGTAGTCATTAAGTATAGTCAATAAGTGTAGTCAATAAGTTGCTCTCTTCAAGGGTCATTTGAGCATGAAGGTTTCATGCGCAAGTCAACAAGGACTGTCTCAAGGTCCAGATCCAGACTCCCCATGTCTCTTTATTTTGATAAGGTTCCCTTTTTAAAATCCTTTGGAGAATCTGTGTTCTTGCCATTTCACCATGCTAATTGTCTGTTCTTCCTGTTGTTTGAAGGCATTAGTGGTTACAGCAGGAGCCGCTCCGGAAGAGATAAGTATGGGCCACCGGTTCGCACTGAGTACCGACTCATTGTGGAGAATCTGTCCAGCCGCTGCAGTTGGCAGGACCTCAAGGTGGGCATGAGGACTGGGCACATTGAATATATCTACCAATAGTGTCTGTCAAATAAGTTGGTGTTGCTGTCCATGGAATCAAATACAGTGGAAACCGCTTATAGTGATCACCTCTCCCTGGGTGAAATTGATCACTATAAGCGGATGATCCTTATAACATGACGAAAAGCAAACGGTCTCAGGCCGATTTACCATCTGACATTTTTAAATACTTATTAAATGGATGCAAGGTAATAAAATGAACGGCGTCTACTTTTTCTTGATTTCAAAAGGTTTTTCAAATTATAGTACTGCGCAAATTACTGAACTGTGTATAATTCAATTACGTTATAATGCAGTACTGTACATAATTTTAAATTTGATTTTATTTACACAATGCATTTTCACAATGTTACATTCTCAAAGCGCTTATTGTGGCTTTGTTGTATCTCAGTGGCTTGTTTTTGGCAGTTTCAAGACTTGGTCATTAAGAGAAATTTTTCTTTTTCATGTTTTCTCTGCACGCCCTATTAGCCTCTGGTAGCTAGCCAGAAGCAGATGCATGGCAAAGTAGGGTGATTTACTGCAGTTTCCATTTTTTCCATATGTTGTCATGTTTATAAAGACCCAAAATAAACAATGTAAGCGGGCTACTTGATTACTGTAAGCAAAGTATTTAAACAGTATTTGTGCAGGAATGATTCTGTCCCAAGCTTTTTGATCCATGTACGTGGTTGATCACTATAGCCTTGATCAGTATAAGTGATTTCCACTGTATTCCAAAACCATGGAAGGTGAATGTCTCTTGCTAACCAACAGCAAGGGTGAAAGTTTGATTTGCACACAGTGCATACACAGCTCATGCAAATGAGATGAAGAAAAACATTTAACACATTGTATTGTCTACTACTCTACAAGGAACAACTGAGATTGAAGAGCTTGCCAGCGTTTTCTTTGTTTAACAAAATGTGTTGATGGTCTTAACTTGGCTGGCCCTTGATGCGACATGCTCGTTTTGATCTCTCCACACAGGACTTCATGCGTCAGGCGGGTGAGGTAACATACGCGGATGCCCACAAGGAGCGCACTAATGAGGGTGTGATTGAGTTCCGCTCCTACTCTGACATGAGGAGAGCCCTTGACAAGCTGGATGGGACTGACATCAATGGCAGGAAGATTCGCCTTGTGGAGGACAAACCGCGTCGGCGCCGGTCCTATTCTGGCAGCCGATCAAGGTGGCTACCAGTATTACTTATGGTTATGCTTCTTCTGATGTGAACACTGAGGAATTTGAAGTACGAGACTTGGCTGTGTGGCCCCTATGTTTGTAGTCTGAGGTCGGCTCTTAATTTGTACTGACTTAGAAAGTCTGTGCCCCTGTTGTGGAATGTGGCTAACAGGTGAGGAGTTTGTCGGTTTCGATGGAATCACTAGTAAGTAAATAACATTTTAACATGGCTGCTTTTGCTCTTGGTGTGAGAACTGTGTGCATGCCAGTGCTGACAGTGTCCCCTGTGGACCTGTATGTATGATACGCAGTTGGAGACTGTCAATTCCAAATTCAAGCCTTTTTTTTTTTTTTTCAGGTCTCCCAGGTAGACAGACAATTACTGATTCTGATTGGCCACAGATGCTTCACACCTGGCTCACAGGTCGATCTGTACTGGCCATATCTGGCCACCTTGTAGTGATCATGAACTATGACAAATATAGTGAAGCAGGTGTGCAGCATGGGCTGTGGCTTATGGCTTGGGTATATCCTTGTGTCTTAGGATGGTTTTCAGTGCAGGTATTGATGTAGCTGATTACCTTTGTAGCGTATGCCACTAGAGCAACAGTACAATCCTCTAATGTAGCAGTGGTTCTAAATACCTTCCCATTGGTATACTCAAAGCACTGCTGAAGCACCTGGTGAGATTCTTCAGTTCACATTTAAAGATTGACTTATTGGGGGGGGGGGGCTTGCTTGATCTGTATGCTGGGTAGAGGTATAGGCTTTGGTCTGACTATGTACCACATATCACATGTACTGTTAGTATATTGGAAGCACCGTCTGTAAGGTGCAGTGATTAATTATCCATGACAGTGAACACAGCACCTAGGTGTATGGGATCTAGTTTGTTGGTATTGCCAAGAGCTGATGCGGAGCATGTGAATAGCCAGTATGACAACAGCGGTAAACTCACTTGGCATATATAAGGGTCTGCTTTGACTAGCAAGAGTTCTGCATCAGTTGAACAGTTATTTTGAATCTACATTTGAACACCACTTGTTTGACAGTCTGGCAGATTGTGACCAGATGTTGAATACTGGTTTGTGCAAGTTGACATGGTTGGATGTTTGAGGTCTTATGCCTGTGCCAAGGAGACATATTCCTTACTATTTGCTTGCCAGATTTTAATAGAACCTCTTCACGGAACGCAAACTATTGTAATTGTGCATTGTAGAGAAGTGGGGATTCTTAGTGCACTTTGTGACATGCAGGTCCCGTAGCCACCGTCGATCACGCAGCAGGAGCCGTCGGAGTAGCCGATCACGAAGCAATTCCAGATCACGTTCACGGTGAGCTACTTGGACATTTTGTGCTGCTGGGTGTTTAACCTGTGATGTGCTCTTACTATGGATTTCATCCTGCAGGTCTCGATCACATGGCAGGAAGTCTAGATCTCGCTCCCATGCCAGGAAGTCTCGCTCAAGATCTCGTGGCAGGAAGTCAAGGTCCCGTTCCCGTGGTGGGAAATCTCGTTCTCGATCCCGTGGAGCGAAGTCACGATCTAGATCCCGTGGTGGAAAGTCACGCTCTAGGTCCCGTGGGGAAAAATCTCGCTCTAGGTCTCGTGGCGCAAGGTCTCGCTCTAGGTCCCGGGATGGAAAATCTCGTTCTCACTCTCGTGATCGGAAGTCTCGGTCCCGTTCACGGGGACAGAAGTCTCGTTCTCGCTCTCGAGGGCAGAAGTCTCGCAGTCGCTCTGCTGGTCGCAAGTCTCGCTCAAAGAGTCGCTCCAAACCGAAATCGGAGCGTGACTCGCGTAGTCGCTCAAAAGAGAAATCTGTTGAAAAGAAGTCTCGCAGCCGCTCTCCTTCCCCGATGGAGAATGGGAAAGCAGAGTGTGCCAAATCAGCCTCTCGCTCTCCATCCCCCCCTGCTGACGAAGGCCAATCAAAGTCTCCTGCAAAGCGCTCAGCCTCCAGGTCCCCATCTCGCTCCAAATCTCAGTCCCGCTCACGGTCCCGTTCTAGGTCTGCTTCCCAAGACTGAGGGCGATGACAAAACTCTCAAAGCTTTAGCCTTCATACTATGCTCTGAAGGTTTTTTTTTTTT
This sequence comes from Mormyrops boulengeri, assembly GCA_026781065.1. Classification (NCBI taxonomy): domain Eukaryota; kingdom Metazoa; phylum Chordata; class Actinopteri; order Osteoglossiformes; family Mormyridae; genus Mormyrops; species Mormyrops boulengeri. The sequence continues at coordinate 29,090,287 of JAODLD010000113.1, forward strand.
TTTTTTTTTTTTTTTACCCTGCCCCCGCCCCCATTAAAGAGGGGGGCTTGGGTCAATTCAAACACATTAAAACATTGCCTCCGGTAAATGTTATGGTTTTATATTAAATTG
>JAODLD010000113.1:29096620-29107483 GCA_026781065.1 Mormyrops boulengeri
GATGTAATTGGACTGGTTTCTAGGTCTTTGTTTCTTGTTAGGCCGTCAACATCCAAGCCGCAGGAGACTTTCAATGGCGAAGACGCCTAGTTCAGCTAATGATACTTTTATCTTTAACACAAGGTGGCATATTATCATTTCAATAGACTTCGATATATAGTGGGGTTGCATAATAATTTTTTTAGGAGTTTTACGAAGGTCGTAGGCGACACCCAAAAGTTTAATAACTAAGAAATGCATAAAATATATGTAGGCCTGCAGTGCTGGTTTGGAGGATGGCCAGCGTGTTTACAGTAGCCTTCCACATGATATCTCACAGTGACCTTTGTATCTCGCGCCGTATCTTTTCACTTCGCTCCACTTGCATGTTCGCTACGTTCAACCAATCTTTTTTTTTTGAGAAAATTTAACATTAATGGCTTACAAAATAGATCCACGCGATGAGAAAAGTAGCGGTGGTTGCTGAGTAACAGGCGTAAAAGTTGATAACCAATATTGGGATGAGTATTTAGGATTTCCTAACCTGAGATAAGATAGGATACAGTAAGATAATACAGGATTCCTGAAGTTAGTTAGCATATGCTTCTGTAATACTAAATTGGGAAAATCTTACACTCACACATTCTGTTCCTGTATACTGACTTCTGTATTTACCTTGCTTTTTTCTTTTGAAGCAGCCTATTACAGTTAACTTTCCATCCTCCCATTTCCGCGTTATCTGTACCAAATCCACCTCCATGGAGAAGAAATATATTATATGAGGTGCCAAAACTGAGTAATTGTGTAGTGGCAGAAAAATATTCCGCTGTAGTCTGTCACCTCTGGCTTACTCTCTGGGGGCATTGGGCAAGAATAATGGAAAGCTCTTTGAGACAATGTGATGTTGTGAAAAGGCACTATAGAAATTAAATTGAATTAAACTATAGAAGAATCATGGCCAGATTGGTCCGTTAATCGTGCAGCCTCTGTCAGTACTGTCTGAGATGCAGGGTCCTTTCTGTTAATGGAGGTCCAGTTTCAAAGAATAAGGATTGTGAATTATGCATGCCTGAAATATAACCATGATACCCAAAAGCCACTATCCAATACTACAGATTAATGGAAGTCCCTCCTATTGCATACAAAAAATGAGCTATATACATTTTTAAGAACTGAAAGCGATATGGCACTGTGGAAATGCCCACAAACAGACAGTTCAAAGTATCATCTTAAAGTATTGAAATTTGTATTCCATTGGAAAATTTAGACTTAATTGACCAGAGAAGTAAACATAGTTAATCTCTAAGAAGAATATTAATGAAATATTTTTGCAGTTCTTAAAGATAAAAATGTAAGCTCAAATCCAGTTTCCTACCAGAGAAAAACATGCTTCCCCACCTTTTCTTACAATTCAGACACTTCTGAATACAGCCCAACACCTCTCCCCCCTCCACACACACACACACACAAATGATAGACTTTGTGCGGACTGTCCATTCATTTCTATGGGGAAAACTCTAATCCCAGCATGATTACCTTAACCCCTACCCAGCCCTAACCTTAACCATAAGTAACCAAACAAAGTTCAAGATTTTTGCTATTTTTAGTTTTTTGATTGCATTCAGAGATCATTGTGGGGACCTAAAAAATGGTCCCCACAACATCAAAATAACAAATTTTTATTACAATGTGGGGGATATTTGGTCCCCATAATGTGATAAACATAACACACACACACACACATACACACACAAAAGTATCCATGATCAGTAGTTGCTTTAGATCGATACTCACAGTTCAGTGTAAATTTAGGCATTTCACCGTAAACAGAACCCATGAACGCGATGGGTCGTAACTTTGGTTCCCTGATGATAAAACTTGGCATGGGGGTGGGGGGTCCTTCACCATATAACTTGGAAATTGGAGATGAGTTTGAAAATACAGGACGAATTCCTTATTTTCATGGATCCTTATGGGACACAGCATTCTGTGGATGTTCTAGTTTTTAAGGGGACACCGTACTAAAGTGAATGGCAGGGAAAGTAACTACCAGACACGACAAGCAGGCTCTAGTGAATAAAATGTATCGGTCACAAGTTACTGCCTTTTAGTGTAGTACAAAATAATTAATTCAATGAAATGTGTTCATTTTATTCTTTGGCAGTCATGTGGAAAAGGCTCAGAATATTAGCATAATAAGTAACCCATCAGAAAAGAACAGCATGTCTACATGCCTACAATGATAAGATGAATACAGCTACTTTGTTATCTAGTAAAGCCAGATTTTGATAATTGACACTTGGTTGTATAAAATATTCACATGTTGAGCATGCATTCTTACAATAAGACAAATAAAGAAATTATCTACAGTTCATTTGCATAGCTAAACTAATGATAAGGCATGAAACATTGAATTTATTAGCCTACTATTTTACCATTGTAGTTAACTGTGAACAGTGGTGGAGGAAGTGCTCAAACAATTTACTTATGTAAAAGCAAAAATAAACAGGCAAAAAGTGTACTCGAGTAAACGCTAATGTACCTTATTGGCCTTTCTACATAAGTAAAAGTAAGTAAGTACTTGCTTGTAAACATACTTAATGTATTAAGGTAAAAGTACTTGAATTTGTAGTCTCTCAAGCGACTGTATAAAGTGTCAGTAAGTGTGTCTACTGTATGTTTATTTTGTTAAATACAAAAGTTCAGGCATAATAGTGATGTTTTTTCCAATCTAAGCATTTAAGACATGAAATTCTAGTTTATAATAAGAAATATATATAATTCACAAATATTCCATTGTATTAGGCATGTAACAAAATTCAGGATATTAATGTATAAAACATAAAAAGGTAAATAGAAAAATGTGAATTGCTGGAGTATGTGCGGTATTAGGTGGCACTGTGAAATGCTGTGCAGTGTAGGCATGTGCGGTATTAGGTGGCACTGTGAAATGCTGTGCAGTGTAGGCATGTGCGATACCTAGTGCGCATGTGACCACAAATCCGGCAGCGACAATTGGGGTTTTCACACATATTTCCTGATTGCTTCTGTGCCGTGTGTAAGACTGTGATACAAATGACAAATATATGAAATGATAGACATTTTTCTATAATCACATGATATATACCATCATATCGTACAGTCCTACACATATATATCAGTGCTTTACAGAAAATATGCCATATTTTGACAAGTATCATTATGAGGATATGAGATTTTGGTCATATCACAAACCCTATATATGTGTGTTATTAAATAATATAACTTTATAAAGATTTCTAAGAGTTGACAAGATTCTACATCTCTGATGCATATACTCCCTGTTTCAAGTAGCGGGGATTTACTTTGATGAGAAAAAGCTCAGAAATCTCAGTATTGTCTGTCCCATCACTACATTCTCTGTCATCATCCAATTAAAAAAATAGCTATGTGATTGTAAAATGTAATGCAATACTAAGGAAGCAGAATAGCAGAATACAAAGTATAAATATTTGCTGTATGACGTAGTAGAGCAAAAGTCAAAATTGTCCAGGATTAAATCTATTTCAGTACAGATATGTGAAAGGTATACTTAAGTATAGTAATGAAGTAGTAGTACTGTGTTACTTTTCACCATCAACTGTGATTATATGATGAGGGTAATGTCATCTTAGGAAGAAATCTGACATCTGACTGTACCTGTTCTAAAAGACTAAGGGAATACATATGGTTTGGGGACTGATCTGCCATTAATGTGATAACTGAATAAGTATTTGACAGACATTTTCAAATTTTTCATATTTATTGTATGGGTGAGGATCTGGAGCAGATCAATTTGAGACAAATGGCACCAAAATTGAGGCAGTTCTACATAGTGATAACAAAGTGGAGGGCAGCCTCAGTCACTTGATCTTGTTACTGTAGCACGATAACTCAAAAAGTATTTGATGGATCATTTTATAACTTTGCACACACAAGCTTTGCCAGAAAACACTGGACCCTGTGAGTAGAGGTCAACCAATCTATTAGCCAGAAACAAAAATTGGCTAATTTTAAGCATTTAGTGGCAGTCAGTATTAGCCAATTAATCAGACTACATAGCCGACATAGTCAACATGGCTGTGCGTGGCTGCACCTGATTGACGTCTTTGTTGTAGTGTGGTTCATCAGCACCTATTGTAGTGAACCTACATGACAGCCAAAGGTAAGAGTTCTAAATTCCTCCCGTTTATATCAGTTTCACTTGATGAATAACATCGCCTCAAAGTCGAAGCGATCTCAGTTTTGAAACATATTGTTTTGTTCCTTTTGTCAGAAACTGAATTATAAAAGCCAGAAAATCTCAAGTTACTGTTTTTTTGTACCAATTTTAAAATGCTGCGTGCCATTGTTTAGTGAGTACTATTCAAACAGTTAAGTTATTATAGTTTGTACCTTCTGTTTCTTTTAAACTGCTAATGCCCTTGTTTATAGTGTGAGAGTTAAATTATTATTCTTTTTGTATGATATTAATATAAAATAAATATTGAAAGTTAAACAGTTGTGTTACTCATTTGGTATTTTTTTCTTAAAAAAAAATCAGCCATTGGCCCTTCCCACTACAATAAAATGGGCATCGGCATTGGCCCTTGAAAAATCCATATTGATCGACCACTACTTATGAGCATGATCATTCAAAAAGTATTTGATGAATCTCATTTGCACTTCACAGAAGAACATGTCATGGATGAAGGTCTACACCTGATTTTATTTCGAGACAAGTTGTACCAAAATTGAAGCAATGCTAGGTGGCAGCAAAGGAAGGATTGGGCGACTACAGAAGACACTTGATCTTGTGAACACAGTAACCATAACAGTATTTAATGGGTCTTTTTCCAACTTCCCAGGAACATTGTATAGGTGATGATCTGGGGCCTATTTCATTTTGAGACAAATCACTCAAAAATTGAACCAGTGTCACTTAGTGGTGGCACATGAAAGGACAGCCACAGATGTAGTTTTGGTTAACCTGATTACATTGAGACAAGTTACACATTGTTAGGCTTTCTAATAAGGTTTTTTTTTTTTGGAGTGGGAGCGAGAGTGTGTAGGTGGGCTAGTCATTGTGGAGGTTGGACGTGTGGCAGGAGTTAGAGGTGCATCGATCCCACTTTCTCAGTGTCCAATACAATCCTGATACCTGAACAGAGGGTACTGGCCAATATGAGTACCTATCCGATACTAGAGCTCTTTTTTAAACTAGAAAATACAACTGAAAAATGTATGCCAAAGAAGCTTTGTAAATTTGCTACTAGAAACATACATAACATACTGTTCCACCTCGTTTGTACATCTTGTTTTAAGCTTTTTTGACGCATTTGCAGTTCAATCTGAATATTTTACAAGATAGTATATGCTGGTGGCTAATGTTTAAAATGCCCCACAATTTTTCTCCCACTGGCAACATTGTCACTTACACTTTGCTGCGATAGCAGCCCCTTGTGTATCATTGTTTTTACAAAGATTGCAAATAGTTATGCTACTAGTTGTCATTTCAAGCATAAAATACTTCCATATTGCATGCAAGTTGCATTTGCTATCGTCCCCCTCTTATCTGATGTTTCTACTCTCCTACTACTGCAAAGGGTATGCGTATGACATCACAGCAGGCGGAAATCACTGCACTGATACCCACTGAGTGGCAGAAAAACTGAGCGGCAGCATTAGTGCTCAGCTTGAATGCCGCTAGAGCAAATCTAAAATGGGAACGAGCTTTTGTGCAACTGATTGTACAAATTGATTTGACAAGAAATAGTAGCTATCTGTTTACAGACTGCTGAAATCTACATAAGTAAGCATTGGACATGGATCTGTCACATATGGCCAATACCCGATCTGTCTGATTAGGTATGGATCCGGGTCAATAACGATCACGACTGTCGGATCGGTGGCCCTCTAGTAGCAGGAGGGATTAGATGGGGGGGGCAGGGGGTGATGGGGCCTTCTGGGACAAACATTGTTTTTCTGACAGCACGTAATTCAGTTGCTTCTTTTACCTGTAGGATGTATTCAGTTCAGTTCAATTCAATTTTATTTATATAGTGCTTTTAACAACAGTCATTGTCACAAAGCACTTTACATATAACCGACCTGAAGCCCCACCAAGCAAGCCTGAGGCGACAGTGGCAACAAAAAACTCCCTTTAGCAGGAAGAAACCTTGAGAGCAACCTAGACTTGGAAGGGGACCCCATCCTCCTCTGGGTGACCAGGGTGCATGAAAATGTATTCACATTGACATTAGTATAAGATTAATGATTAATTTATCATTTTAAAGAAGTTAAGATATAAAAATAGTCTGCGGGTGTCATTGCTTCGACCGCATGCTAAGATCCACTCAGTAACATTGAGCGATTTATTACGGTGTTTTTTAGTGGGCCAGCCGCGGAAGCCAGAAGAAGAGACCAGATGTTGGCCGAAAATGCAGCTATTATTACGAGGGCTAAGAAGTTTGAAAAATGAAAGATAACTTTTGTGTAGATGCTAGAGTGTTGTAGTTTGGGTACCCAACACATGCTTCTTTCTGCAGTAGCACAGAAGGACGGTAGTAATGAGTGCCAAAGTGGAATTAGAGGTCCCGGCAGCAGGGGGAGATGCTGCTGTTGGTGATGCCTCCAGTGTCCTGCCGTCTGATGAGGGCTTGACTGAGAGGTCGTGTTCCCAGACTGCTGCTTCCTTCATCATATCAGGTAAGACTGTGTTGAAAAAAATGTAAGGAGTTTGTTGATTTCATTAAAGTTCTTGGGCTATAACGTTCTATTAAATTCTATTAAAGTTTTTTATTGTTTTTTTGTTGTTGGAAAATTATATTACAAAAACAAGAAGTGGAATTTCGCACTCACTCTCAAATAACAATTTTTCTTCCTAGTTTGTACCGGAAGTCGTTTGAGAAAGATTTTTTACAAAGAGGGTTAGCCACAATCAGGGATGCACATAGCAGAACATGTTTTCCATATAAAGCGATACACATGATGATTTCTTGTTGTAACAGCGCAAATACTCTATATAATTTTATGTGATTTATCGCATTATATGGTGAATGCGTTCTTGCATACCAGTTATGTTCTTCCCTAATCATAATACATTTTGGTTTCTACCAATCGATTTCTATTCATATTTGTTTTACAAATGCATAGTCTGCATAGTAATAAAATATTTACTGGAAATTATATAACTAAATGATGTACATGTCATAAAAAACTATGCAGAAATGTTATTGTAGTTCCTAAGAAAAAATAAATATGTGTATACTTACTAATCTGTACAGAAAAAAATTATGAAATTTAACTTTTGGTGGAATTTCCTTTAAATGTACTTTGAGGATATTGTTTGAAATGTAATCTAAGGTACAGTCATGTGACTTTATCCATCTTCGTGCTGTCTGCTGGTGTCTTGAATTGTGCAGGGCAGATATGGCGTAAAACTTCTGTGACTGTCAGATCAATTCAGATCAGCTAATATCCCGTAGATGTAGGTGGAGAATGTTCACTGGTGTTTGATTAACGTAGCTGCCGACACACTGGAGTTACATTTGCTCTCAGCTGATTTTGCTTGTGACCAACAGTAAGTTGAGATATTACTTTGCAAATCTGCTTGGACAATCAGTCATCCATTGTTGAAGGCTAACTATAGATCAGTCTACCCAGCACTTTGCTCTGCCCAAAGCAGATACTGGTGATACTGGTGTTTGCCTGAACAGTAAAATATGAGACTGTCTTTTCACTTCTGTGGTTCTCTCTCCTCAGCTAACGCTCATATTGAACAGAAGGGGGATGTTTCCCACAGTATGACTGAGACGGTGAATGGGGGTGGGGCTGGCAATCCGGAGCCTTCTGTCCTGCCGCCTCAGGTGGGCGGAGCCTGCAGCATCGTCCATGTGCTGGAGTGGAAGGAAGGAGTAGCAATATTACCAGGCAGCAACCTCAAGGTAAGCTCTCTGTGCCCTGCTCAGCTACAAGCAAAGCACTCGCACCTTGATCCTCTAGAATGGATCTGACTTTGACCGCTCCGGGTCGCGTTGATTGGAATCAGCCACAAGACATCACACGCTCTTGCAAGCTACAGTATGTGCTGAGGGAGGCAGTGTTTGCTCTGCAGTTTCGAATGAGCGACACCGGCACCCTTGAAGTGGTGAGTGATAAGAAGGTGGGCAGTGCTGAACCCTTGGCAGAGGTGGCTGCTGTGAGGGAGGAGCCTGCGGACAAGAGGCCGGCCAGAAAAGCAATAAAACCCTGTGCCTATGAACCGATTTCCCCATCTCCAGAACACCAGAGCAAAGGTAATTTCAGTAGAAATTTTGTTTGAAATCTAAGTAACATGAAATCAACTTACTTTTAAATGTGGCATATTATTATTGTTAGAAATAATAGTGATAAATGAATCCCATGCAGATACAATAGCCCTTGCCCCTATGAGCAGCTGTGCAGGGCAACTGAACCTGTCCATCAAGGAGGAACCCAAGGTTCAGGAGCTTTCAGGCCTCTGCGATGTGGTGGAGAAGAAGATTTGCCCAGAAGAGCTGCGCCGAGAATTAGTCAGTAACAAGTAAGAACTGCTAAAAAGATCACAAAGCTGGGGCCTCAAATCAGAGTCACCCCTCAGACCCAGCCAAGTCGGGCATCTTAAGGGGAGCTGAACCTGTACGTGTGTTTTCAGAATTGAGACAGAAGAGAGGAGTTCAAAGAACCAGGTGTCTGTTCTAGACCCAGAGCTGCTGAAGCCAATGAAAAAGAGGAAGAGAAAAGAATATGCAAGTCCATCAGAAGAAGAGTCTGAGATGGAGGCTACGGTATAGTAGGGGGAGAAATGCAGGTTGTCTGCTGCTCCATGGGAAATGTAATACTATCTTCAGCTGATTTGGCATAATCTGATTAGCTGTTTCAGTCGTATCAATCTATGTACAGTACTATGCAAAATTCTTAGTACAAAGAGAATGATCTTCATGTTGTAAAGCTATAATATTATATCTGTCAAAGTGTGTCAGTGTAGCCATTTCAAACCTCAGCTAAAATCACCCCAGTATTTGCAGGCACCATCCAACACACCCATGTATTTTTAGATGCGCCCACTTGCACGCCTCATATAGCTAATCAATATCTCATTGGCTTTTTAAACTAATTAAATGAATTAATTACACGAGCTGGTGGTGAAATTTAATGAATGTATGGAATGGCTGAGGTGTCCCTGAGGAGAGGTTTGGGAACCGAAGCGGTGTTCATCTAGCTGTCCAACTTGATTTCAGTAACCTTTTGGAGGACAGAAGAAATTCTTACTTGTGTTTATTGTGTTGCTGTGCATTTTCGTATGTTCTAATGTTAAATTGTGTTTTTTGTTCTGAGCGAATGTGCATTTACTACCCAGATAAATAGCTTTATGCGTTTCTTTTGATCGCCTACGACTTTTGCACAGTACTGTATAATAGAATCTCATCATAATTTATTCTAATCTAAATATAGTGCCCTAGATTTAAGTTTTCTTTTTCTGTTGTTCAAGGAGGAGAAAACCGAGGATCTGAAGTCGTGCAACTCTGCCGGGGAGAGCCATCCCAACAGGCCAGGTGTGCACACGGAGGTGCTGCCACAGGTTCCCTGGGAACCCCGAGGTGTGGCATGTCTCTGTCTGGCTAGGTGGCCGTGTTACCATATGCGCTGCTGTCTGCCTCGGTATAGAGCGCGAATTCATTTGATTGCATGATGCCCTGTTTACACACATGCACATGCATACGCGCATGCTCATGAGCTACATGTCTCCTAGCACCCACATGACCTAGCCACCGCCCCATATCACCACCCACTTCATCAATCATCAATAATGAAATTTTGGGACAAGAGGAGCCAGCACGGACATATAGCCGTCATGGTGAGTTTCACCGTAGTGCTGATTTGCTTAATGAGAGAGTTGGATTGCCGATCGCGAAATAGGCGGTTTTAACTCTGGGCCCGAATAGTGACAGCCTTGCTGTAAAGCCACTCGCACTGAAATATGGCCCTTATTCTTCTCCACAGGCCTGGGTGGGACCAACAAAGAGCTGTGGTTGTGGCCTCAGTTCCTGGAAGACCAGGGGGCCATCGCTGCCCCGCCCAAGCTCTTCCAGGAGGTATGTGGCATTGTCGCTTAAAGTCATACAGAATGAATTAGACCTGTTTAAAAAGGAGACTGAGCAGGTAGGAGGCTCTCGCCAGCCAGGAAAATGAACAGCTAGGAGGTCAGAAGGCTCTTCTAGACTTTACGTTATACTTGTGCCGAACTGTGTAGCTGTGTAGTTTAAAACATGAACCATATACTATACTTCCAAAATGGAGGTGAACCAGACAAAAATATTTGGAAATAAAATTTAAATGCATTTTAATCATATTCACAACTGAATGCATTTAAAGTTGGCCCTCCAGATTTCCGAATTTGACATCCTCGCTTTTGGTTATTCATGAGTTGGCCATGAACAATTAAACGGGAATATTTTTGGAGCCTGCCATAAAATTGCAGAAATTGGCACACAACGCGTAAGCCAAAAACAATACTAAAAATGATTTGGATTGCATAAAATCATATAACATATAAACATTAGTGATACATAATATTTGTTAGTGTAAGTGCATACTGTATCATTAATATTAAGAGTACTGGCTTGGGTATGCCGGACATCTTTGTCTAAACAATCAGCCTCACCCACGTGTTAGCTGTCTTTGTGACTGTGGAATGTCACGTAAGAACATAAGAACACAAGAAATTTACAAATGAGAGGAGGCCATTCGGCCCATCAAGCTCATTTGGGGAGAACCTGACTAATAGCACAAAGTTGTTAAAATCTTATCTAGCTCAGATTTAAAGGAACCCAGGGTTTTAGCTTGCGCTACACTAGCAGGAAGACT
>JAODLD010000113.1:29136486-29166379 GCA_026781065.1 Mormyrops boulengeri
GGTTCTCCCCAAACGAGCTTGATGGGCCGAATGGCCTCCTCTCGTTTGTAAATTTCTTATGTTCTTATGTTCTTAAAATAGAGATTTTAAAATATTTATAACATATAGTTACCAGTGTTTCCCCTAGGTTTATGGGGCGGGGGGCTGCAGCTTTTGTCCGGCTGCTACTTGCAGGAGAGCGAGTGTTGCCATCTTCACCACCCTGGGAGTGTTTAGAAAAACCCAGATATTTTTGTCTGCTTTTCAGGTGGTTGACGCGACATTTCTGACGTGCGCTCTCTGTCTGCTGGCGGGAGTGTGCTCATGTGTGTGTGCGCGCACGTGTCTGTGTGTGTGCATGTGTGTGTGTGCGCGCGCATCGGGGCGGAACTCCACCATGTGCGATACAGAGAGCAGAGGAGAATTGTAAATGCGTGACCGTATAGAGACAAAAATGAGAAGCTGTTGTGTAAATAAGATAAATAACATAAGGGTATTTAGTTTGTATAATAAAAGGACAATGTATAGACCTGTTCTATAAGAAAGGTAACCTTAAATGACTTCTGTTGTGATCTGGCGCTATATAGAAAATAAAATTAAATAAAATTTACTTGACCTTCAAGGGGAGGCGGAAGGTACCATTGGGGGGGGCGGGGCGCCCCCCTAATATAATGATAGGGGAAACACTGATTACTGTTGACTCTGTAAGCCGGCATGTTGAAATGACGTTACAGGGGAATCTCGGACAACAATATTCTGTCGGAAAGGAGGCTTGTTTCCGATGGGAAGTGACGTTTTTCATGACGATAATCGAACGTAGGATCAATGGAGCAGTGGCCAGGCCAGGGTGCTGGGTTGCTGTATGATGATTGGAGGAACTGTCAAACTGGCTGGACCTCTTTTTGATTGACAGCTCTTTGAAATTATAATTGGCATTGGAGCTTTTCAAACTCAATCACATGCAGCTTTTCGACACGAGAGGTCTTTTCATTTTCTCAATTTTGATTTGTACATATCCTACCCAAGTAGAATACTTATTTAGGGGGGCCACAGGAAGGGCATGCATGTTGTCATGGGGGCACTGCCCCCCCCCTTGCAAACTGCCCCTGTCATAAAACCGTCTCATCATTTATATTTTTATTCCATTTACTAATCCATCAAATCTGAAAATCAGAGCGTTATAGTAATCTGAAGCCTATCCCTGCCACCCACAGATGATTTTTTTAGTAATACCACTCTTGAGAAGGAGACATGATTGTTCAGTGGGTAGCACCTAATAATTCCAAAGTTGGAGGTTCCAATCCCACCACTGCTCTGTGTGTGGAGTTCGGAGTCTCTGCGCTTTATACAGTTGTGGTAAGTTGAACAGATGCCTGTAAACTGCTCACTGCTCATCTGTTTGCAAGTGTGTGTACAGGATTGACACCTAGCCCAGAGGGTTTCCCTCCCTTGTGGTCTGGGTTCACAGGGAATCGGTACTGCATAAATGTTTGGAAGATGGATCGAGAATGCCACACGAAACCGTCTGGACTGGACAGTGAACAAAACTACAACTGAAGTGGTGTTAAACAGGAAGGCAAACACACACAAACCATGCTGGCATAAATCAGGAAAAAAACAACATGTGTGTCAGGCAACAATTGTTGGCACAAAGACAGAAACAAGCATCAGGATGTGAAAGGGATTACTGAGGCAAAGAGAAAACAAAAACCATTATTGCTGGAACCCATGAATGTGGAATGGGGGAGCTGAGTGTGCACAATCTTCCTAGTTACCTGATCTCCCCCCCCCCAATCCCATACCCATGAAAATCAAGTAGTCCAGTTCTCATCATTAGCCTGGAAAACACAATGAGACGATCCTGCACTGTATTCCAGAAGCAGAACAGCAGATCCATTGAACTCACTACCTGCTTATCAAAGATTCCAGTTTCATGGAATGAAATGTAATTTTGGGTCGTTAACCATCCCTGATCAGATGTTACCACTAGATGTTTGTCTCCACGAAAAACAACACTGTAGGGAGGAGACATTTGTGAGAAGTAGTCAGTCAAGCCATTTTCAACAACCATTTATGAAGTCTTATCCTAAGGCTACGTCCGCACTAATATGTTGTCGTTTAGAAATGCAAAAGTTTTCTTCCAATTTAGCCTTCTCTCCACACTACCATGGATCTCTGTGCAGGGAAAGGAGTCTCCTTCTCTGAGGCAGTCCATAATGTACAATGCACATTTACATTTATTTTGCACACTGAGGTATTTTTCGCATATTTGTACGTTTAGCGTAATTTGGTTCTGTGTCTACCATTATGCCAACCTTGTGTCTGTATGTTCCTGTCATTTATCAACCTTTGTAAACCTTCAAAACAGTCAGGGCAGGGCGCCACCTGACGCTGGGCATAAGTGTATTTTGTTTTCTTTTGACACAATTCAGGGCGACAGCTTGACAGCACTTCTTATCCACTGTTTTCGGGTGCGATATCAAGCTCAATTGGGGGTTTTAAGTTTGATTTCTTGTCTTGGGAGTGGAGGAGAGGCTTGACCATCATTGACTGGGCTTTTGCATGGACCCTGTGCTCATCAATGTTTGTGCAACTGAAGCTTTGAAACTCTGCAGGTAATAGGCATTTAGGTATTAAGTCTGGTGAAGACACCATTCATTGACACATGTCACATCCAGGAATAGTGGTAGTAAAAAATATCAGTTTTATGATTCACAAAATCTCAAGTTCAATATTGTTAATTTATCTGAAATTAAATATTTGACTTTTTGAAGAATTTTACAGGAAGGGGCAGGTTATATTCAGACTGACAGATCACTAACAGCACATGGACCAGGCTTCCCCAACTTCCCCAACTAATCTTGCATTCAACTTGCAGTCAGGGTAATCTGGCCATTGCTTCCTCTGTCAAATAGCATTTTATAATCCCCAGCCCCATCCACTATCATTCCCATCTTCCACCTATAACTCTACAAATCATCAATGAGTTGTCCTGTTGTGACAAGTATCCAGAACATTAAGATCTGTGTATGTGTATTTTTGTGTCTTGTGTGTGGTTTTGAAATGGTGCCTGCCCACAAACTTGGTTTTCACAACGCAGAAGCTGTGTATGACTTTATTTCAAACCTTTTGACAGGCATTGCATCTGGCAGAATTCTGACAAAGCCCTGGATTAGATGAACTATATCTGGTGGTTCAGGGATAATGAACATATGCAAGATTACCAGGCAGTATATGCAGAGCTTAACAAGTTGTGATGTCATAAAGGGACAGACCTTAACAGGTGAATGGGGTATGAATAATGTCATATTTAATACACATCAGGGTCGTGCAAAATTCTGAATTTTATGAACTGTGTCCCATTCCATTCATGAATTGGAATCTGAAATGAATGAATGAATGAATCTGAATGAACCCCCAGGCTGCTGAACTGGAATTTGAATGACAGAAAGAACAATTTAATTAATTTCAAAGTAATTCAATGCAATCACACAACACAAGAATATCATTTAATGTAATAAAACATAATTATGTAATGGATGTTCCTTCAGACTGTACTATCAATATACAGTTGGTTTATGTTGGCCCTGTAATAAACATATTTGTTTTTGCAAAGTTAACTGTTTATCTGTGTTTAGCATTTATGAGGAATCTGCAGTAGCTGTTTTTGTGATTGTCTGGGTTGTTGGATGGATAGAGTGAGGATAGGGTTACTTGTATAACCGTAACCCCACATATTTAGCATTTGAGTAAAGTCTTAAATATTATCTGTTATTTTTTTGCTGCTTAACAGTTTGTTTATATTTTAACATTAAAAGAAAATAAATGTATACATGACAAGAATAGAATGACTGTTTCATGCAGTTGTTCCTTTTTATTTTCTTATGTATAGAAAAATAAGTTTTATCTTTCACTTCAACCTTAGCACTACAGAAAAACAAAATATCATGGCAAATGCAATCATGCTTTATTCCAATGCACGTCTCATTGTTCAGTATTGTTAACCTTAATCAGCAAAAGATCTTCAGAAGTGTTTATTCAAATTTTTCCTGCTACACTGAATATTCTCTCAACAGCTGAAGAGACAGCAGCTATAGCAAGGTATTTGCAGACATATCGTGCTAGCTTGGGAAAGCTGGTTTGGTTTAATTTCCGGTAGGTCAAAGGGTTGGTAGCCCCTGCTAAACACACATGACTGAAGTATACGGTACCATCATGTGAAACTTTAACGACGCATGAGGGACTATTTTGACTTCCATGTATGAGAAGAGTTTGGGACGTTTCTTTGGTTGGACAGTAAATATTTCTGTATGAAGATAAATAATACAGACAGTATACTTTATTTTACTGCATAAACATTTATTTATACAGCAATTACTTATAAAAACAAAGCACAAAAATATGACACCAGAACAAACCTGCACAGCCACACAGCAGTATTAGGAAAATACAGAGAAATCCATAAATGTCAGGTTAGTAGAAACGAACAGATAAAAGCATGCAGAAACACTATGCATTTTAACACCTGTGGTTTACTGCAGGGCTAGGATATCAGATACCAGTAGTATGATGACAGCAAATATTGACTTTATCTTAAAGTGAACATGAACTGCAATGGGTAGGTTAACCTACCTGTAAATGTCTTTTGAGATCTGAAGTGGCACTGGTGGAACAACAGACTGCTGTATTGTAGTGCTTGCATACAGCTCTGAGATTTCCAGGTGTGGCTGTGACAGATGTTCACCAAAATGGGCAAGGACAAACAGCTTTGTAGGTTTGCTGTATGAATTTTCCATTTTGGGAGTGTATGCTTTCAGATGGCTACTTTTTGAAGACTTTGGGATAAGGAAGAGCATACTAGGAATTGTGCATCTACCACGGTGCAAAAAATTATTTGGTCTATAAGTGACACCTCAAATGTTCTTTCATTCTGAATAACAGGACATTTTTACAACAGTATATGCTGTGTATGTGAACATTTATATGCAATTTATATTGAATTATAAAGCTGTATTATTAAAAGCTGCACCCATGCTATGTGTATGGATTTATTTGAATTCAATTCCATTTTAATTGTCCTTACCTTAAAATTTTGCCTTTCAAATTCAGGGACATTGTGAAATCAGTTCTGAATGGTGCACAACCGTGGTATATGTCATAACCAGTACCTTTATTCAGTGGCACCCACAAACTGAAGAATAGGGATGTGGTTAATCAGCACTGTCAAACCGCTGAGTATTTCTTATCACACACACAGGGGTGTGTGGAGAAATAACTGCCAAACAGACCAAGCAAGAAAAAAAACACTGTGTTGTTCAAATGTGTATTTTAAATTAGTATAAACTATTTAGCCAATTCTACTTTAAGTAATCAAGTAACTATATAAATAGTTACATAACTTTAAAGGAAACCAAGGAAGGGAAAAAAACGAAAGAGCATACAAACACAAATGAATATTATCCCTCAGAAAACGGAATGTTACAGAAGCTGTACAAAAGAGCAATTAAAAACAAGAAAATATAGAATTAAGAAAATAACCTCGTCAATCAAAACCACTATATATAAATAAAGAAGATGCTGAGAGAAATAATGCGTGTCTTCTGTAGTTATCTGAACCATGCTAATGAGTTCGATTGCCATGGAGAATAACTTTTCTGGTGACGGGAGGGGTATAGGCCTACCGGTCATGATGGAACGCAGCAGACTGAACAGCTCTTCACGGGCAGTGTTTGTCCGAGTCAGTATTGGCAGTATACCAACTGACGGTGATGAAAGAGGTTAGTACGGAGTGGACTGAATAGTAGCCTAATAACAATGACAACACATATTTGTGGTGGAAATCCCCTAACATATACGGATATTACGCAAAATTCACAAAATATTTGGCATCTCCTTACACCTCCACTCTGCTCCAAAGATGTAAAATTATACAAACAAGACGATTAAAGCACGCCACGCATAATCAAAGTAGCTACAAACATTTAAGGTTTGGAGAGATTTTCTATCGCAAAACTGAGCATGCACATTGCCCTCAGAACAAAAACCTGTAACCGGTTACAAGTACTTGTATAGTATAATTCAGTATTTTGTCGTCAATCTAATTAACTGCAGTAATTAGATAAAGATATACGCAACACTATGCTCACAGGACTAAAAATATCGGACTTATTTCCCGGGCAGAACGTAATATACGTGACCCCGACTTTCCCGCGCTAGGGGATCGTTCCGTTGAAGCTGCACTTGCGCATGCGCAGTTTCATATCACCGAGGGAGTTTATACGAACAACTTCCTCTTCCCAGGCGCGCGCGTCACTCCCGGGAAAACCTGCGAGAGACTCTAGGCGCGAGATAGAAATTGAAACGTCCAAGCTACGGCTTGATAATCTGGAATTTCTGGGGCAACACAACAACATATTTATCCATCGATTTACAGTTGATTATTGAGTGTTACGCTCCGTGCGACCACTCTGTGCTTTACGCCTGCAGAGGCGTCCGTATTTGTATTATTTGGACTTTTTCTGGACATTCGGACACCGCAACAGGGAAATGTCCTGGTGGCCGCGCGGGTAAGCACACCAGACCCTATTGTTAGCGTCGTGTTTACGATACTTTAGGTGTGACTATGGCTACCATATAAAGAAATGTAATAATATTTTAGATTGGAAGCTTAGAATATGTGTGCATTTATCTCCCTAAACATTTGCAGTTACAGTCCAGTTTGTTTACTAGCTTGCGCAGCTGGCCTGTTAGCTGTAATCGATTTGTTTTGATGGAAGGATCCGCGAGTTACATCATTCGCCACGCGCCTTGTTCGTTGTTTTGTTGTGTCGAATTGACCACTCAGCGAATCGTAAAAACCTCGCGATGTTGTAAAGTTGCAAATTTTTGTTCACAAATGTCCACGGACAAGCGGGTCGTCACTTCGTTTTGAATCCGTTACACTATTGGTACGCGCACACTCGTCTTCAGTAAACGTGCACCGGATATGTATGCACCAACTGCACATAGTTCGAACGTTAAAGTACAACGATTACATAGCCGTCTAAAAATTAACTTACTGAACGGGTTACCAACTGTAAGGGTGTATGAAGTGGTATTGTGGATATCGATTGTTATTTTTAACAACAGCCTTAACCTGTATAATTCACCTTTTCTTAAAAGACAGGGTCGCATATGCTGACAAAAATATCTTAGCCGTCTTTAGGACATTGAAAGGTAATGCTGGTTTCGTTCTGTTACCTATTACTCCTGTGGATCATTGGATAAGATCTCGTTGCAAGGGAACGCTTTCTAAATACAGAATGCGCTGGTTTACAGAGTAATGAATAATAAATCCCGTTATAAGGAATTTACACCGTCAGGTTGCAAATTAATTTTTGAGACTTTTGTAGTTAGATGTCAAGACATCTGACTCCTGGTTTGAGCCACTCCTAAACTTGCAACAATCCGTGGGTGTGGCGCCGGCGGCAGCTACAAAGGCCACTGCAGGAGCAGTGTATTGCTTACCATCTGAGAGATCACTGGTGTAACCTCAGCGTAATTTTCTAACCATCTGTCAGTGAACTAGGATTATTGTTAATAATGAAGTATTCCATTTTGGGGGTTGATTTGAGTTTTCAGTGCACTTAACATTCAGGATGCCTATCTCTGCTGCATTTCAGTGAGGATGGTGAGGAGATACAGGATACTGACTCTGATGTGGCTGAACAACGAGAATGTGGGAAATTAAAGGTAAAGTGGACCCCTGAGGAGGTGAGTTACACAGCTCCTTTATATTTCATTAGTTCACAGAAAAACACTTTTTTTTCCCCCTCTCTTCAGGTGAACGGTATTGTTCAAAATTTAAAATTTGATTATAGAAAATCAGATCACAGAGTAGTTTTCTTGACTTTTCAGCTGCATTTTCTTATTTCTGTATCAGGTATAGGACTGGGAGATAAGGAAACATTTCACCACTATAATTTTTTTTATATTAGTCAATATTGATAATTACTACAATATTATTCAAGTTCATATTTTTCACGTCAAGGGTCCAGTTTTGCTTAAACTTTCTCTTTGGGTTCCTCTTAAGTATATTACTTTAAAAATGAACACAAATTGAATGGACTTGCAAAATGGAATCTAATTCTTATAGATCATACGAAGTAAATATTTTTTTTATGCTGTAACATTAGAAAATGCTGACAGTACGGTTAGTCTGGGCTTTATTTCTGACTGCCTCTCTGTTGGTTCCAGGGGGCAGGTTTGACATTGAATATGTGATTGTAAGCACTTGGATTCTGTGTGTTCTGGATGGCAGTGCTTCGAGTGGTGAAATAAGTTTCCAATTTTAGCTGGCACACAGTACAGTACACAGCACCAGACTTGCATTTGAGACGAAATAGCAGAAGTACCGTGATACCACCACTGTCTCTGTACTCAGTTTTTCTGAAATACCTCCTTTTTAGAAAGATGATGTGGTTGTTTTTTCACTGACAATTAACGTTTCTTCTTAGGAAGCGTTCTTGCAGTGCTCACAGAAAGTCTCGGGACGCTTGCTTAATTCAGTAAAAATGTTCAAAATTTATAGGTTTTATAACACAAATCATTACTTTATTCATTCGATTGTTTACAAAAATATACATCACATTAGAAACAAAGTTTAGAACAGAAATTAGAAAGTAGTTTTAATTAAAGCGTTGCATAGTTATAAATTGAAAATCAAATTATACTTCTAAAAGAGCTCACAAAAAGTGTTGGGACAGGTTTAAACTTTTTATTTATTTAAAGAAAAAGTTAATATTTTGTTGTATATCCCTTACTTGTAACAATAGCCATAATATCTTAGCATGGGGTACAGACGTTTGCTGGTGGTTTCCAGAGTTGAGGCCCATCCAGGCTTGTTCTACTTTTCCTTTTGACTCAGCCTTGTTCTTTGGTCTTTCATTGTGGTGTTTTCTCTTCATAAAGCAAAATGCGTTCTGTTGGGTTTATGTCAGGGCTTAGCCATGGCCACTCCAGTGTTTTCCATTTTTTCTTTGCAATCAGGATCTGACTTACTATGTTTTGGGTCATTATCAACTTGGATGATAAGCCCACAGGCCAGTAGTGTAGAACCATTTTTGGGCATATACAGGCATTATTTTTCTGTAGGTTTCTGAATTCATCACTTGAGAACCATCAACAGTCATTTCATCAATAAATACTATGTTCCCTGGTCCTGAAGCTGCCGCGCATGCCCATGCTTTCAAGCCACCACCACCTTTGGTCACTGAGGATGTGGTGTTTTCAGGATGTTCTATTTGCTGATGATATTTCACAAACTGACTTATTGCGAAGGTGGCATTGTATGACAGTACCATGCTTGAATTCGCTGAGCTCTTCAGAAGGACTCATTCTTTCATAAATATTTGTAAACTCGACTGCGAGGCTGGGTGCTTGATTTTATATACTTGTGTTAATTGGTCTGAATGAAACGCCTGAATTCAGTGATTAAGAGGTGTGTCCCGATACTTTTGTCCATATAGTGCATCTGCAATCTTACACACAGATATTTTCTTTTAGTGAGTCATTGGCTTCAATAGGGATACTAAATTCAAATGTTTGGTATCTTATGTAATTGCAAAGATGTTACTAATTGAAAAGCACTAAATTAGGCAGCTTGTCAGTGAACTTTTCGACTCCAAACAGCTGCATTTCAACCTTTTTGTAAGCTCATTTAGAACTATAATTTGATTTTCAACTTATTACTACTTGAAATTAATGTTTTAGCAAAAAGTACTGGTTGTTTCTAATACAATTTTTTTGTGAACAGTCAAATGAATAAAGTTCTTGTCATAGATCAGTATTCTTGTTAAATCAATAAATCTGAAACATTTTTACTGAATTAAGCCTCTCAAGACTTTCTGTGAGCACTATATATCCCATGACTCATTTGTACACCCAAAACAGTAGCATGTGGTGCTCCTTCCAGTGCATTTGTTGGCCATAGGTTGTCATTCCATAAAAATGTCTATTATTGGTGGAATTGCGTTTGTTCCTCTGATGGGATAAGCTGGTATGTTCTGTCAAGCAGTGTTCTGTCAAGCAGTGTTCTGTATTGACAGTTAATCAAAGTTCCTCATTTTCTTATTGCTGGAGTTTAATATTTTGATAAGTCATCTCTCTGTATCCATGTGAAATTGGTTCCAGGACCCCCTGTGGATACCAAATCCAAAGATGTTCAAGTCCCTTATATAAATTGGCATGGTACTTTGCATATAACCTATGCACATACCCCTATATACTTTAAAACATCTCTTGATTATATACAATGCGTAGTACAATGTCAATGCTATGTAAATACAGACATGCCCTGAGTGACGATGGTCCGTGTTACATTTTTTTTTCACTTTCAGTACATTATATAATAAATTTATTATAAAATAGCCTTTGAGTTAATGATTTTGCCCAACTTTACGCTAATATACATGTTCTAAGTGTTTAAGGTAGGATAGTCTATGATGTTTAGTATCTTAGGTGTACTGTATTAAGATGCATTTTCGCCTTACAATAGGTTTATTGGAACGTAACCCCATCGTAACCTGGGGAGAGGTTTAGGTGTTATACTGTATTGTAGTGCTCAGTGTGTGGCACATTCAGGTTTTGCTTTTTTAAACTTTATGGATTTTTTGGAATATTTTCAATAGGGAGGGCCAACTGTCTATCATTTATCACCCAGCCTAAACTCGATATGAGATTCCATGTGAGTGTTCAGGTTTCAAGTGGCAGTTTACCTGCCAGAAGGATCTGTTTTTGATCTATTTCTATACTTGCTGATTTTGATTAAAGTATTCAATAAGACATTTTGTTTCTCTCAGTCAATTAAAATACCATGTCTTTATACCTTTTATTCAGTTATTCTGTTTTTCTGCTTCAGGATGAAAATCTGAAGACACTCATCCAAAATTTTGGGCAGAATGACTGGAAATGCATCGCCAGTTTTTTGCCAGTAAGTTATTTCTTCACTCGTTCACACTGTAAGTGTCCTTTCACTGCATCTGTTTTTGTAAACTGCTTTGTTATTGCTTGGAAGGGACGCTCAGAGTACCAGTGTCAGCACCGGTGGTTGAAGGTTTTGAATCCAGACTTGGTCAAAGGCCCCTGGACTAAGGAGGAGGATGAAAAGGTGACCTTTATAGGAATGTTTGGAAATTCCCAAGGGTAACGTATGGTCACACAAATAAAACCTAAGGGGATCTGACTTATCTTGCATTCACTTGGCCCCACAGGTCATTGAGCTGGTAAAGAAGTATGGCACCAGACAGTGGACTTTGGTGGCTAGACATCTAAAAGGCCGATTGGGAAAGCAGTGTCGTGAACGCTGGCACAATCACCTTAATCCCGACGTGAAGAAGTCTTCCTGGACTGCAGAAGAGGATCTCATCATCTACAAGGCTCAGTGTGTCCTGGGAAACCGCTGGGCTGAAATCGCCAAGCTCTTGCCTGGGAGGTAAGCTCTTATTCCTGGTTCAGAGTGCACTATAAAGGTATTCTGGCACACTGAAAAGATCATGCTTAATTTACATAAGTAGTAAAACTTAAGTTTTTTTTTGTTTAAATGCCATCGACTGACAACCTGATGACACATTATTCCTTATCTTAATGTCAATATTTTCACAAATCTGCTATTTTAGGAAAAACATGCATCAAGCTCATTTCACTTGCACCAGTTTCTAGGCACAAATCTTAGCCTAGAGTGTGTTTAACTGTTACCTGTCGTGTGTTTTTCATTTACAGTTTTCTGTTTAGTCTCATGCATAAGAGAACTAACACATTTTTTCTAATAAATCCCCTAAATTAAGCTCTCTCTGTATTCACGTTCTATGAAGCTTGAACTGCTTTGAACAGTTCTTTGAATCTTGGGATGGTATTTAAAGTGATTTATGTTCACAGGACAGACAATGCAATAAAGAACCACTGGAACTCCACAATAAAACGTAAGGTGGAAATGGGTTTCTATGCCAAGGAAGACGACATCCCATTGTCATTGCCAATCCAGCTGGAGCATGGAGAAGTCACTACTTACTGCAACCGCAATAAACAGGTTGGCCCTTGATCTTTATATTTGTATTTGCTTCTGTTAAGTAGATGCATTTGCAGGGTTCCCAATCATCCAGGAGAAATGAAAAACCTGTATTTTTAAAATTCATTTTGTGGTTATGGAAGAGTCCTGGAAAATGTAAAATTGTCGTTATGTCCCTGGAAATAAATGGGTTGTCATGAATTTTTATGTGCAATTATAACATAATCATAGTATGAAGTTGTAGGGTTTTACAAAAGCTAACCACTGTATTTGAATTTCAGTAGGCTAAAGCCAAATCCGAATCCTCCCTTTGCTAGCAATTGCGAGTGCATCTGGTCGGAACTACCATATTTGCCTTAATATGAGGGGAGGCAAAAAGAATTCAGTGAATTTTTTGTGGGGATAAACAACTTTACGTGGAAATTCTGCGTTTTTTTGTTCGCCTAATCGTAACAACCATGCCGGTAAACATATAAAACATCAAAGGCATTATTTTACAGGCATACAAGATGCTCATCATTGTGGAGAAGCCTGATGTTCTCATTTTCTGTGTTAGAATGCATTGTTACAAAGCACATCAAAGTCATGTTTTGTCTCCTGCACTACTTCATTCAACAAGCTGCAATTACAGTATTTTAAAAATTATCAGTTGATGATTTCTGAAATTGCTGGCATATGCTAATCCCCTTTTTCAAGTGACAATTTCAAGAAAAACCCTTTTTATTCATACAAATATTATGTAATATCAAGTAATACCATATTCATCCTGAATAATTGAGGGTCACATTGGCTGTTTTGTAGCTGAGTATTCAGCAGCCGTATAGTATTGGGTGCTAACTTTACCTGTTGTAGCTGGTCCCCAAGAGATACAAACTTGCATTGGAATTAAATGCACGTTATTTAACACTGCAAGTTCTATACTTGTATAGACAGGTTGAAACTATTTATCATAGGTATTTGAGGCTTGTTTAAAGCTACTAAAGAGATATGTGGCTTTCACTGATTGGTTAAATTATGGGATTATGCTTTAGTTCGGCCTATATATATATATATAGAATTTGTAACTGAGGTGCTTAAATTAACCAGCTCAAGTCAACCACATGGTTGACTGTAAGGGTACATTCATACTGCATGTGACATTTTTTGCTCCTCACCACTGAAAATGAGTTTGAATTTCAGAGGGCTTGTTGTGTAGTCAATGTACCGTAATTTCACTGATATTTCTGAAGGTAGAAATCAAGGAAGCTGACAATATTGGTGGAACTGAAATTGCAAAGGTCGTTAATAATGGAGCTGTAGTCCCACCTGTAAGCCATTGCGAGAAATTGTTGAAGAGCTTTTGTCAGCCCGTTTTGTTGTTTTTATATATTGGGCAGATATTTCCATTTTGTGATTGCTGATTTTATTTTGTTTCTCAGTGTGTAGTCTATGCTATTGATTTGTGTTCCATAAACCAATACATTCCAATGTATAGTGGAACAC
The DNA here is from genome assembly GCA_026781065.1 of Mormyrops boulengeri. NCBI lineage: Eukaryota > Metazoa > Chordata > Actinopteri > Osteoglossiformes > Mormyridae > Mormyrops > Mormyrops boulengeri. The sequence continues at coordinate 29,149,991 of JAODLD010000113.1, forward strand.
AGCAATGTAAAATCTAAAAGTACTGAATGATGAGCGGGTCACTGATGATGAAGTATTCTGTATAAAACAAAAACAGTTTTGATTAAACTGTTGTAGCATTAAATGCATAATAAGCCTTTTTCATCATGTCAGCATTTCGTTTAAGGAAAGAATGTGTGTTTTATCAGTTATGGGGTATAGTGTAGGAAATTGTAAGACAAAGCAAATGTAAGAGGAGCCAATGAAGAGGGAGAGCACTGTTATGTGCTCAGCAAAGAATAGATGGTTGTCTGTCATTACATCTAGATTATTGGCAGACAGTGACTGGGATAGTGTGAATGATCCAAGCTGAACAGCGATGTCATGGTGGATGGTAGGGCTGGCAAGGAAGTCAGGAGGCTCAGTCTTGGAGAGATTTACCCAGAGCTGTTGGTCCCTCATCAAGGCTGTGGTGTCATTGATGCATGGAGGGATCTGAGCAGAAACCATATGCTGTTTCTAAGAGATGAGTTAATCAGGTGAGTGCAGGAGTTAGTGTAGGAGAGATGGCCTGGAGTAGATGGGAGGCAATAGGGTCCAGGGCACAGGTAGTTGTCCTTTGGATGAGATGGTTAGATATATCCAAGCTGGTGAAGAGGGTGAATGAGGGAAATGGACTGTGCAGGGGGCAGAGAACTGGATGTCTATGGCTGCAACCTTCACATGGAAGAAAGTATCAGAATCATCAGATGTCAGGGTGCTGGATAGTGGGTGGAGGAGGATGGTTAAGGACGGCATTCTCTTGGTAGAAGGTGGTCTTGGGGGTGGAGATGGAAGCAGAGAATGATGAGAGAAGTACATTAGCCAGATCATTTAGCCTAGACTCTATATAAGGCCTTACTCTATATAAGGGCTAGCCAGATTAATTCTGAAACATTTTAAATCCTTGAATTTGGCCCTTGTGTAATGTAACAGAGTACGTTTAGAGCCGTTTTAAAATCAGTGAACTGAATTTAATATGAATAATTTTTCTCTGTATAAAAAGTCTATCAGCATGGAGAAACTAAGGAAAAATACGCAATTCAATATTTTTAATTTACAGTGTGTTTCTCACTCACAGACCTTGCACTTATTTTGAAATACCCCTGATGCATGGTTCCAGTGCTGCCACCTCTTAGCACTAGAGGGTGATTCCACATGTGTTTAATGTCATGCACCTGTGTAGCAGATGTGCATCTGTTCTTTGTAGATGGAGTTCCACTGTGATGTTGTCCTGGATGCTGACCCTGTACCAGACACTGAGGAGCAGGTAAGAATGTAGAGCATATATAGCAATGATGTTTTCTCACACACCAGGTCTTACAGATCCACTTCCTCTGTAAACTGGTACTAAAATGGACATAGAATTCATATTTCTTCGGCAACATGAAGTCATCTCGTGTTGACTACTGTAATGCTTTCTACTTCGGAATCTGTAAGTCAAGCTTGTCACACCTGAAGTTTTTCCAAAATGCAACTGCGAGATTCCTGACAGGTACCAAGAAAAGAGAGCATTACTCCCGTATAGGGCCATCGCTCCCGTGCTTGCATTTTCGCACTGGCCAAATAGAGTTGAATTTAAAGTTTTATTATTTGTTTTTAAAGCTCCTCATGACATGGTTTCAAGCTACAGCCGTGACCAGTAGTTTTGAGAATGACACACATATATTAATTTTCACAAAATCTATTGCCATTTTTATGATGCCAGTTTGCATATACTCCTGAATGTTATGAAGAGTGATCAGATGAATTGCAATTAATTGCAAAGTTCCTCTTTGCCATGAAAAAGAACTCTTAATCCCAAAAAACCCATTTCCACTGCATTTCAGTCCTGCCACAAAAGGACTTGCTGAAAACATTTCAGTGATTCTCTCGTTAACACAGGTGAGGGTGTTGACGAGGACAAGGCTGGAGATCACTCTGTCATGCTGATTGAGTTAGAATAGCAGACTGCATGCTTTAAAAGGAGGGTGATGCTGGAAATAATTGTTCTTCCTCTGTTAACCATGGTTACCTGCAAGGAAATGCATGCAGTCATCATTGCTTTGCACAAAAAGGGCATCACAGCCAAGGATATTACTGCTAGTAAGATTGCACCTAAATCAACCATTATTTGGATCATCAAGAACTTCAAGGAGTTGAGGTTTAATTATTGTGAAGAAGGCTTCAGGCACCCAAGAAAGTCCAGCAGGTGCCAAGACCGTCTCCTGCAGTTGATTCAGCTGCGGGATTGGGGTAACAAGGGCAGCAAAGAAGCCACTTCTCTCCAAGAAAATATCAGGGACAGACTGATATTCTGCAAAAGGTACAGGGATTGGACTGCTGTGGACTGGGGTAAAGTCATTTTCTCTGATGAATCCCCTTTCTGATTGTTTGGGGCAACTGGAAAAAGATTGTCCAGAGAAGAAAAGGTGAGCACTACCATCAGTCCTGTGTCATGCCAACAATAAAGCATCTTTGGACCATTCATGTGTGGGGTTGCTTCTCAGCCAAGGGAGTGGGCTCCCCTCACACAGCCATGAATAGAGAATGGTACCAAACATCCTCCGAGAACAACTTCTCCCAACCATCCAAAAACAGTTTGATGAAGAACAATGCTTTGCCCAGCATAATGGAGCCGCCGTGCCATAAGGCAAAAGTGATACCTAAGTGGCTTGGGGAACAAAACATCAACATTTTGGTTCCATGGCCAGGAAACTCCCCAGACCTTAATCCCATTGAGAACTTGTGGTCAATCCTCAAGAGGCAGGTGGACAAACAAAAACCCACAAATTCTGACAAACTTCAAGCATTGATTATGCAAGAATGAGCTGCCATCAGTCAGGATTTGGCCTAGAGGTTGATTGACAGCATGCCTGGGTGAATTGCAGAGATCTTGAAAAAGAAAGGCCAACACTTCAAACATTGACTCTTTGCATAGTCTTAATGTAATTGTCAATGAAAGCCTTTGACACTTATGAAATGCTTGTAATTATACTTCACTATACTATAGAGACATCTGACAGATCTGAAAGGTCTACAAACACTGAAGCAGCAAACTTGGTGAAAACTTGTGTCATTCTCAAAACTTTTGGCCAGAACTGTATATATCAGACCTTATCAGTCTCTGTTTTACTGCTTGAGCCCTACTATTCTCTGACCAAATGTTTTTAGATGTTCCACAGTCTCAACTGAAGTTTAAAGGTGACCGGGCATTCTCAGTAGCTGCTCTAAAACTCTGGAACAGTCTTCCTGCCTACAAATTCTCCTACAATTGATATTTCTAAGTCAAATTTAAAAACCTAATTTATTTTCCCAGGCATCTTAGTCACTTTAAAAACTGTAGTCGGTTGTCTATTCTGTCTTTGTTTATTCTGTCTTGCTGTAACTTGATTGTGTTTTTCTCCTTCGAATCTGGTAGTCATTAATTTGCCTTCTGATTTAATTTCCTTATTGCTTTGGCTTTTACTCGTAATTTTATATTATTTACATTTTTTGTTTGATCTCATTACATTACTTACATTTTCTCCATTTTAGTTTGTCTTACCTTAGCTGATTTTACTGTGCAGCACTTTGACACTAATTGCCTTTTAAATGCGCTATATAAATAAAGATAACTTAACTTGATTGGACGAGGCAAGGGCAAGGCTCATAAAGATGCAGCCAGATTATACACTAGCTCAGAGTCTCTGCCTGTGAGCATCGTTTTCACGAGCGATCTGCTGGCTGAGCTAATTGGTATGTTCTCAACGTTTGAATACTTAGTTATATGCTGGTCAGTCTGTAGATTGAACCTGTTTGATGTCATAGTAAATAGTGTCATAAGATGACACTTTATTTTATGCTTATACAAGTTGTGCAGTATGTTCCAGAATAATGTGCCTTGCATGATGTCGTTTTTGTTTGTAGGTTCTGCCCCATGCAGTGGTTGGAACATATACTGGTTGCATCCAAGTTTTGGATCAGTTTGCTGCTGATCTCACCATTCTTGTAATCTGTAGATTCTTGGCCTCCACCATCCTTCTGAAGTCAGCCTAACTTTAAAAAAAAAAATAAATAAAAAAAACTTGTAGTGTGCAGACTTATAACAGTGACATGCCATTTTATCATGTATAGTTTTTTTAAGTAGTGGTGATGCAAAACCTTCACCTGAGCATTAACATTACTTGAGGGATAGGTGATGTTCTAGAGAAAGGAGTACTGGCCAGTTTCAGTAAAGTGTTTCTGTCTCTTCAGGAGGCCTCACCTTCATCTGCCTCAAGTGTCAGAGCTGGGGAGAATCGTTCACCTGAAATTGCCTCCACCAGTCAGCTTCCTGGGACATTGACTCCAAAAACTGAGCTTGACTCTTTGGAAGAGGTACGTCCCAGTCGCTGGTTTGTGGACAGTGCAGGCTTCCTCTCACCCACACCTGGCTCCGCCTGCAGGGAGGCGCTGGAGCTCATGGAGGGGGTGAGTTTAAGTTCCTCATGTGAGGCACAAGTGTTGTCCAGGGCTTATTTTGAATTCATTTTACAACAAACATGGATGCATTTGCTTTTGCCTTTGTCTTTGGGGTCAATCTTCAATTGCAAAGCAACAAAAGTAGCCTTGACATCTGGCTTTAGCTGAAGTAGCCTGGACTTTCAGCTAGCCCAAGTGGCCCACTTTGCTAACGACCCACTGAATTGACGCAGCTTTGTCCTTTTTGGAGGGTTTTCTCAGCTCGAGGGGGTGGAACTATTTCAACAAATTGCCCTACTGGGTATTCAAAAAAAAAACCTCTGAATTTGCTTTTTGAAGTTTTTGAAGAAATCAACAATGTGAACTTGCTGTCAGTCCCAAAATGTGCATTGGAAGTGCACTTTTGAAAAGCAATGACGCCAACCAAAGGAATCGGGGTGTGTCTCGGGGGTGCATGCTTGACTAATCTCCAGCAAGAAATATTGATATAGGCTACCTTGCAATTTACTACACTCACAATGGGGAAATGCAGTTTTTCCGTCTGCTTGGCTTGCTAATCCCAAATATTGTAACTGGTTGACTAAGGATCCCAAAATTTAAAGGAATGCAAAGTGTGTAAAGTTGTTGGACATGATTTGTTAGCCGACTTGCCATCTAGTTGCAGCTAGTGGGGGGGATCCTGACAAGGGAATTTTAATTATGGGCCTATTCATTTTAATGAAAAGGCCCATATTACTCTCCACCTAGTTTAATTTGCTCTCGTCTGTTTGGTGCAATTTAAGCTTTAATCATTGTGCTTCTAAAAAGTACATTTTTAGCATAACTTAAATGGGTTTATTTCTAGTAGACCTATTTGTATTATGTTGTTACATTTGACTGCATTGATGGTTTTAACAGGGTAATGCATTGTTAGGTTTCTGGCTAATGGTGCTTTTTTGCGCTAGATCTATTTATCTTAATGCATTATCTCTCACCAATCTGCCATTGCTTTTCCCTTGTATGAATTATATAACTAATTGTTTATATGCAAGCATTATATTGATGTTACAGTAAAATTTTCTGAGTTTAAACAAGTGCACATTAGTCTATCATCTTGTAGTACTTATTGAAGGGGTTCTGCATGCTGTACATGCTATATGAGGATAAGCATGGTGCTTGTAGTTTCACAATATTGACTGCATGTTTATGTTGTTCATGACAGAAAATTGATATTCGCTTTCTCTCTCTTTAGACAAAGCATGTAATAGATATCAAAATGGAACAAAAGACAAAATTGAAATTTAGGAAGGAATCGTCCGCTACAAAGTTGAAAGCTGTTGTTGCACCATCTGGTGTGGTGATGAAAGAGAGCTCAAGCCCCTCTGCTGGCCAGATCACCAGCTCTACATCTCCCCTGACTCCCACCTCTTCTTCTGGCTCTGGCTCTTCGCAGCCGAGTCGCCACAAGAGTATTACTGAAGCACTTTTGCGCATGATTGCAGAAGACATGCTGCCGCTTAACTTTGTGGAAGGCTCTGGTTTCCGCAACTTCATGTCAGTGGTGGATGCTCGGTACCCAAGGCTCTCGCAGCGCACGGTGGGTTTGAAGTTGTATGATGAAGTGGAGAAAACTGTCAAGCCCCACCTCATTCGTGAGTTGAAGTGCTGCATTGCCATGAGTGGAGGTGATGCTGTTATCCATGTCACCTTGGACTTGTGGAGTAGCCAGTATGCTGAGCCAATCATTGCTGTCCAGCTGCACTTCATTGATGACTACTGGAATATCCATCGTCCCACTGTTGCCTTCCGTCACCTGAGCCGCAAGAACGTTATGTCATCGGTGGCCCGTGAGCTTGAGGCTGTGTTGTTGAGCTACGGTTTGTTTCCCCATAACATTGGCTACATTATTACAGATGAGGCCAAGACCACCATTGCCACCAACAGTCTCTTCTGTGATTATAAAATCATACGGTCCTCTTTGAGAAATGACCCCGATGAGGAAGACGTGCTAAGCTTTCTGGATGATTTCCCAGCCTCTTCAGACGAGTTCTCTGATATTCAGTTCGGCACAAGGGTCAACTCTATTGCCCACCTGCTGCAGCTGGTCATCAAAGAGGCCCTGAAGAACTCACGTGTAGTGGAGAACGTACTGTCTCAGGTGCAGAATGTGGTATCCTTCTTCCGTCACAGTAGCTACTGGAATGAGATGTTGGTGAAGGAGTGTGGCCTTTCCCTTGGGGCCCCGCACAGCCTCAGTAGCTTCCGTTGGAACTCCACCTTTGTGGCGGTGCGGCGAATGGTGCAGGAGGCTGTGTGGGGCTCAGTCATGACACTGTTGGCACAGGCCCGCATTGAGGCCAAAGACACGTCAAGCTCTCCTCCAGTAGTGCGGGCTAAGCGGGAACAGGTGCTGGACATCATTGGCCTGCTGGAGCCCTTTGAGGAGGCCATCCAGGTTCTACAGGAAGAGGGTGTCACCTTCTCCCTCATCATCCCATCTCTTATTGGCCTTGACAAGACCTTATCTATTAGGTCCACCAATTATGGTCACTTTAGTAAGAGCCTTCGTACGGGCTTGCATGCTCGCTTCCAGCCCCTCCTTCTGCAAAGGGACTTGATCCTGGCCACGGTTCTTGACCCTCGCATCAAACTGCAGCCCTTTGAAGACGCCAAACTGGAGACGGAGGGCGTCACCTTGTCAGCCCCTTCCAAATTCCAAGCAAGGACACTAGTGGAGTCTGCATTAGAAGACATGGACACCTGGAACTTGCCAGAGGATGGGTGTGTAAAAACAGAAAATGTAGAGCAATGCCAGGAGGAAGCAGACACATCGAGCTCTCCTCTGGGCAGCAACATCAAGCGCAAAAAGATCTTCAGCTTCTTTCAGCCTCCTGCTAAACACATGAAGCTTTCTGAGTTGGAACTTTACCTGTCGGAGCCCTTGCTGGATGGTGACAGGTCCACCCAGGTTTTCTGGCGGGAGGCAACGCGCTTTCCTCAGCTGCGGAGCCTTTCCCGCAAGCTTCTAGCTGTACCCGCCACTTCGAAAGGCTTTGATCGTCTGTTCCCCCTTGCTAGCTGCATCGTACGGGCCAAGAGGAATAAGCTGCCGCCCCACACTACGGAGAGGCTAGTATTGTACAGAGAATCAATAAAGCTGAAAAACGGGAAACGATAAACTGAACTTTGATGCTTTGGTTGAGTAGGACACCTCAGAGAATGGCGCAGCAGTAAGCCGAGTGTCATCCTTCTCCTGCATCAGGCTGATTTTACCACTTTCAAGTTAACTGGAAATGTTTTTCTGGTGTCAAAAGAATGATGAAATTAAGTGTGGTCATGGAGGGTTGTTTAAAATCTAGAAACTTTTCCGCCTAATTTAACAGGATTCCATTATACCAAGCTTTGATTTGTATCTTTATAGATGAATATACCAAATGTTTAATCATTTAATTTTGTTATATATTGTTTGGGAAAAATAGGAGGCTTCTCTCTGTATTAACAATCACAGCTCCAGTTGGTCTCTGGATATTATCTGTTGAGGTGTGTGTGTGTGTGTGTGTGTGTGTTTTACATAAAATCGAGAGAGACACATGTGACTATGCATCCTTTTAAGATAACTCGAGGTCAGAATACAATGTAGTGGTATCTTTATACTTCACATTTTGGGTCAAGAACCAGTACCAGTGGATAACAGTTGAATTCATATTGAATTAAGAATTACCCCATGTGTTTGTCAGTCGTGGATAATTGACCGCTCATAATTCTGCAAATTGTTTCATTATTACTTCATCTGTACTTCGAAAACTGTACTTTTTTTTTTTAAGACCATGTGATGATTCGTAATTGTATTTGCGCTGAAACACCTACCTCTTGTTTAAGCTACTTTTGGCTTTTGCATTTAGTAGCAAATACCTACAGTTCTCTAACTCTTTGTATTTCTGTTCAAATTTGGGTACTGGGAAGAGATTGGTTCAGTTTTTAAAAAATGGTTTGATGTCTGTTTACACAATTATTTTCTACATTAATATTAAACGACAATGTTTTCTAAATGTTACCATTTAAGTCAGAACAACAGTACACAAATCCAAATATACATTTGTCTTAAACACCAACATGTAAGCAAGTTACAAAAAACTTTCATCTCTTCTCTCTAGCCCAGTCGGGCTTTTTATGTAGCCAAATTCCTTAAGAATTCTGAGGATTACATGTTACTGCTGGTGAGGGTCTCAAAAAATATGCAGCTTTATACACTGATGTGCTGAATGGTGCCTTGTCCAGTGGGACTGCCTGATATTACTGTAATTTATAATGGGTTATCTGATCATTTACATTTTTTAAGCCCTGTGTCGAATTGGTATCATAAAGAATTTTAGGGGAATTCTTATGCTGTTAATTCTTACTGGCTATTGAAAATGTGTTATGATTACAGGGCTAGTTGTGCATTATGTTAATGCAATTTGACTCTTATAAAATGCTGTAAAAAGATGAAACTCTTAAACGAACATTTAGAAATGAGTGAATATTCATTTTTTTCCCCTTTAAGAGGTTAACTTCATGGGAACATTACTTGAATAAGTGGGCATGGTTGACCTCAATTACAACTTATTACTTACATTAATGTTGATATCTGATGTTGTCTGGGTATGTAAAGCCTCCTCCCAGGTTCCCATTAAATGATGTAATTAGATGGCATTAGCTGTAATGAAGATGAGTTGCTTTATTTAATGGCCCTGGAGCATTGCATTTTCAGCTTGCTTCTTAATGATCTCACTCACTCTTTAAGGTGTGAAGTGTTTTTGACATTTTACCGAACTATGTGCAAATGTCCTGGCAGGTGACCCTTTCCTGTACTGCACCTTGTCAGCTTGTTTAAGACTTAGAACTGGGCTTTATCTGTAAACATATGGTCTGGCACCACTCTATTCTTTTCTGAAATGAAATTAGCTATCATCCGACAATATTGTACTTGTAATAGGTACTCCACATTTTTTTTGTTGGGAAAACTGTTAGCTAGCTCCAAACAAAACACAAATGAACTGTGTATACTTTTCTGTTATTCTATTCCATTGACTTGTCAGTGTCTCATGATGGCATAATGGAATGTTTTGTTTTGTTTGTTCTGAGTGCCCATGCCCCCCCCATCTGCCATGGGATGCAGCGTAGCTCAGTTTGCCTTTTTACTGGAGTGTCCACTCGGTTAAGTGCATCTCTCTTGCTTATACATTCAGCAAAATAAAACAATTTTCAATTCAAATTCAGCCTTTTTACGTAATTGAATGTAAAACCGGAGTGTGATATCCTTTTGTGAGTCATATCAGGTGTCGTTTTTCAGTAATGGCCACTAATGAGTGTCACAGGTGTCACCTACCAGCCTTACTGTGAATAACTAGTGTAGCCTAACTAGAATCTTTAAATTCATGTAGGGTAAATGCTTAAAAGGGCTTTTGGCAAAAAAAATCTGTTCTGGGTAAAATCTGCAGTCTATGGTAACTTGAGTCCTGCGAATTTAGCAGCTTGCAGGTGCTGATGTATATGACGACTTTAAATGGAAGCCAGCACTCCATGCCTGCTTAGGGGCTTGTTTTTCTCTTTTGCTTGACCTCTTTTGTAATCCAGTACTTTTGATACCTGACATCTTAACAGGTACCTCTGGGTTGGGGGCATTAGTCTGTGTACTTTGTAATTTAACTATATCCCTAATTGAATTAAATAACCTCCCTTAGTACAGATGTCTGCTTATGAAAGCTGGACAACTCATGGTGGAATCCTGACCTGGTGCTTGGATTTCTGCTGGGAGCGTCAGCATCACCAGTAACCACAGCACCCTGAAAAGCATCTAATTTTGGTCCTTTATAAAGGTCTGTAAGTGCATTTTATTAGAAAGGATTAGAAAGCTCCTCCTAAGGGGAATCACCTCGGTAATTACAGGTTTCACATTCCTTTCTGTCCACCTTTTAATTTATTTATTTCTTCACTATCAAGTCACCTGAATGTGCAACATCAGTAGTGCTGGTTTCTGTGGGGAAATGAGGCTCAAACTGTTAAACAAGTGTGTACACATCGCTGGTGTTTAAAGATGGCTTACCTTTCAATGAATCGTCACACGTATGTCACTTTTGCTCTGGTGTACGGGAACCAAGCCTCACTCTGAAGAGAGTCTAGTTTCAGTGCGTTACCAGCTCGTTTGGGTTTTCCACTGCAGAAGGGTCAGCTTAATAAAAGCATTGGTGGGTTTGGAGAGCGACGAGTGACGTAAAACCGAAGAGACTACGGTGACAACTGAAGGTGACGATACACAGAGCAACTTTATGTGCAATGTTGCTCGGTGACTTTACCATTGAGAACGGGCAACTGGCAAATTTTTGAGATCTTCCAGTCAGAATGCTAGCGGCTGATCGTGTGACCGACTTGAAGCGTCAGAACAATTCAACAAAAATGGCAGCCGCTCAGTGGTAGTAGACCAAAGAAATTTGCCTCATTAAATGCTTCAAATGCCAACAGACGTCTGATTTTATGTGCTCAGGATGTAATTTAGACATCTAATATTTTTTTTTAACCCTTCGGGAGCTGGCAATGATACATGCAGGATAAAATCTAAATCTTGCCAAACTGTTTTAAAAACTAAATTAACTTTACTGCTTTTTATTAAAATCTAAATATGTTTTACAGCTTTGTGAGAGAAATAAAGAACAAGAGTCACTGAATCAGGAAGCAATGCTGATCGCCCACCCATTTGTGAATATCGCTATTCATATGATGACGATATGGTAATTTGGCACTAATTGATGGCTCAAGAAAATGTGAAAATGCCTGCTTTGACTCCTATAAACAGAAGTGCGTGGCTGAATTGCGAGTACACTGACCGAGAATAATACAACCTTTTATTTTGTGATGTGGGATAGTTTTCACTCGGGAAACATGACTAAAATATATCTTTCCTATTTCTGATTGGGTGACTGAATTTTGTTACATTTTAGTGTGGTGTGCGGTTTAGGCTAGGATGGTGAATGATACGGTACATGTTTGATTCAGACTTTTTTTAAATTTCTTAATGGCAAGGGAGTAAACACTACTTTTGTAATTAAAAAGGTGTGTTAATCCTCTATTACATCCCTGACTCTAATAAGAACATTGTAACTATTTTGTTTCTCAGTCAACAAATGATACCGTTGAAGTTCAGACTCTGTATGTCCATTGGGCTTGAAAGTGGGCTGCTGCATGTTAAGGATTGGGGGCGTGGTTAATACTGTTACGAAACTGTAGGATTTTTTTAATCATGTTGTGAGCTTCACTAAGCTGGATTTAATGGCAGGGCTGCTGTTTGAATATCGTATTTATGCAAGGCCAATGTGGAAAGACCTGGTGGATGGAGCACAAAACCTGGAGTCCTCTTTCACCCCCTTTCCTATGTGTAGGCAGGTTTAAGGATTCCCGAAAGCCTAAGGATGCTGTCAAACCGCAATTTGTTGGTAAGGATCGCCATCTCATGGCAGTCATTAGACACATGGCTGTATAACAGCCAAGACCGTTTTACAGAATCAGGATGACCCTATGGTGCATGATGTTCTCAAGTTCCTAGATAATATTGCCCCCATGTACACTGCTAAACAAACTGGAGTGGTTTCCTGAACATCAGGTTGAATTCAAATGCCATCCAGAACTTTTCATCTTGAAAAACGTCCCAATATACCACTACAAGTACTGTGTACTTATGTGTCATGATCAGCGCTAACAGGTCCCATGGAGCATAGTGTGGGGATGTAATGATTCATTTCACATGGGAGCAGACAAGCTGTTGTATTAGATAATGTTACTGGAGAAGAGGCTGCAGGGTAAACATACTGTGACACTAACACACAAAATGCATCCAGAGTTCATACAAAATTGGGTGTAAATGGGTAGGACAGGTGATTCAAAACCTCCTGTCAGTACCTGAAGACCATAGGAAATGTGTAATATCTATCTGTCTGTCTGTCTGTCTGTGTCTCTGTCTGTCCCACCTAATCTAAGCTTCGTATATCATACGGGGAAAGCTATGTTATTCTCAACAATAACATTTAGTAAGTTTCAATAGACAGAGTATACCATTCTTGTTTTTTGTGTTTGTTTTTTTTCCCATCCAGTAGAGGGCAGCATCAATGTGTGGGTCCGGATCCTGTAGGCGGCAGAGTAAACCTCTCACTGTTGGACCTTTGACCAGGGTCAGGCAGGATGCTGTCTAACCCTGTGCTCTGACCCACAACTTGCTCTCATGTGCGTGTCTGTTTCTCACAGAAAACAAGGTGGGATATCGAAAACGACTATTGCCACTTAACGATGAATCACGTACCACTATTCTATATGTGTTAACCTGGAGCCTATCGCAGGAAGAAGAGGACACAAGGCATTGGATGCTAGTCCATTACTGGGTATACACCTTCACTATTTATGGGAAATTTAGAGACACCAATATGGCTAATTCCAGTCCAGTGCAGGGACAGAATACAAACCATCAGTGCTACCAGTGAGTCACTATGCCGTACCTCATCACGTATGATGATTTAATTGCACATTAATTACATACTGTAACATATGTTCTATTTATGTGATCCCATAAATTATGTGTAGGGCTGTAGTTACTAATATAAAACACTTGAATGACCTGAAGATTTAACTCCCTATGACGACAAGCCCTTTGAGACCTTGCACCTTTTGGTGAAATACTCCATCTGACAAAGAGCAGGTCAAGTCAAGCTTGTGAATAATCTGTAGAATTACATAATGTTTTTGAATCTGGTAGAGCAGTAAGTAGCTTTGCGAAAGGGTGTCAGCCAACCACAGAAATAATTCATTTGGTAAAAACTTGTCTGCAAGCCATGACACAGAATCCGAGCACAATTCTCCATGTATTTATTTATTAGGCTGCCGGCTTGAATATGAATATTGCATCTGGTTAATTTCCACAATGTGTGTGGGGTGTTGAACTGAGGACTCCTCTGCTGGAACAGATCATTATTAATCATGCTTGTGTGCTTATACATTATAGCAGAGTATTTGTGCAAAAAGGCAGAGTTGGTGCTACCTTTAGTAGGCTCACCGTTTGTCACCCGCTTCCTTGTCTTTCCATACGATTATCTATCACAGACTTGAATGCAGAGGACCAAACGTGTTATTAAAAAGGGCTTGCGGTGGGGTGGAATCCTTTGCTGGCAGTTTGTCACCTCTATAGCACCTGCAAGAGGGCGTTTACTCTGCAGCACGGACGCTAACATTGAGGAAGGCAAACATCTGGGGCCTGACTGCCATATTGTGAGCCACAGCAATGCTTTGCTGGCTGATCCGACACTCGTCTTCCTTACTTGATTCACGAATCCCTGTGAACTACATGATCTTAGTTGTTTCTTAAACCATAGAAATGATTACATGATGGTTAAACATGGACTCACAGCCTAAATCAAAATGCTCGGTCACTCTGCTCGTAAGCTCACAAGCAAGGCATTTCACTAGAGTTGCTCTATTAAAATGTGCAGCTCCATTAATGCATACATTTGCTATGGTAAATGCATCGGTTAAGGATTAAGCATAATAATTATGCTGATAACTCTACAGAAAACACTTATCTTTTAATATATCTGTATAATTTTAAGAAATAATTCAGATAAATAAGCTATTTAGGGGCAGTACCCGCAGCTTTGGTCAGAGGTTAAACAATATTTATACTATCATTCTGTCTTCATTAAAATTCATTGCTCTTCAATGCTTTAGCTAGCCATATTTAACTCTACTTTGAGTAGGGCTGGTACCCCGATGCCCTGGCTAAGTTGCCCACTGTGACCCTTTCAAATCTGGCCTCCTAATCATCCCCTGTATCTAACTGGCGAATTCCCTCCCGCCCCTTCACCACCTAAGCTACTGTGTGGTGAGAGTACTGGTACAGAAAAGCAGGCGTCACATCATCCAGGTGGGGGCTACACAGTGGTGGTGTTAAATTGGCTCCCCATGGCTTCTATAAAGCACTTTGGGTGTTGTGAAAATGTGCTATATAAATAAACAGTCATTCATTCATTCTAATTGGCCATTTATTTGTTTTCATGTTATTTTTGTTATTGCAGAAGGAAATCTATGCCAATTTCGAAATAAGAAATGTTGATGGAGTTAATTAATTTTAGTGAAATTCCACAAATATATTGTTAATTTCTACTGATCAATAAACTAAATCACAATGAGTATCAGCCATGTAATAATAAGAAAAACGAGCAAAATGAATCTTGGTTCAAGACAGGGACGTGGAATTTTAGCAGACATTTTAGCACTAGGCCATGAACAGTTAACAGAGTAAATATCTAATATGAATGTAATTAATTCTTAATATTGCACTCACTGAAAATAATATGTAACATTTTCCTGATGTTGGAGCCATTTCTGAATTTTATAAAGGCAGCTAATTTCATGCTAATTTCATGTGGGGCAGGTGCTCAAAGCCTTTGACATACACTATATGGACAAAAACATTGGGACACAGCTCTTAATCACTGAATTCAGGTGTTTCATTCAGACCCATTGCCACAGGTGAATAAAATCAAGCACCTAGCTGTACCATCAGGTGCACAAACATTTGTGAAAGATTGGGTGAATTCAAATCATAGGATGCCACCTTTGCAATACGTCAGTTTTTGAAATGTTTTCACTGCTAGATATTATTGCATTGCGGAAGCATTTAGGAACATCAAAAATTCAGTCATGAAGTGGCAGACCACGTAAAGTGACAGTGAGGTCGCCAAGTGCTGGGGTGCATAGTGTGTAAAAGTCGCCAACACTCCGTTGACTCAGTACCTGCAGAGTTACAAACTTCCTCTGGCATTAATCCCAGCATAAAACCTGGGAACTTCATGGAATGGGCTTCCATGGCTGAGCAGGTGCATGCAAGCCTCACATCACCAAGCACAATGCCATGTGTCAGGTGGAGCAGTGTAAAGCACGCTGCCACTGGACTCTGGAACAGTGGAAACATGTTCTGTGGAGTGACGAACCACACTTCTCTGTTTGGCAGTCTGATGGACGAGTCTGGGTTTGACAGATGCTAGGGAAATGTTACTCGCCACACTGCATTGTACCAACCATAAAGTTTGGTGGAGGAGGGATAATGGTATGGGGTTGTTTTTCAGGGGTTTAAACCAGAAACTCTGGCTATCAGATAGATGCTCTACCAGTTGAGCCACAGGAACATTTACACATTTAATCTATCTGCAATATTTTTCCATGCAACCTCCTTTTCCTTATTGTGGTAGTGTTTCCTTTTCTTGTGATTGCATGCTTGTAATACTCATATACGCGTAGCTGTAGGGAAGAACACCACACTCATTTTGCCTTCTCTTTGTGAAGTCATTGCTCATATCGGCAATCGTTTGTTCAGCGCTACTTAAGTGTCCAGTGCTTGTGCACAATGAAGGCTTTAACAAGCTTTGCTTGAGTTAACGTCAACAGGGTGTGGCTGAACCGTTTCAGTGGAACTGCTTTAGCTTTCCGTTGGAGTCAGCGCTAATTCAAGCCAGGCTAATTCTGTTGAGTGCAGATTTGTTTAGTGACCTTGATGGAATACCCCTTAAGTGTATTAGATAGAAAACAACACAAAAAACGTTCAAAATGCACATGAGGGACCATGCATAAATGCATACCACTAAAGGTAAACTATGCAAAATGAAATGATGATGCTTTACTTGCCATTTTCACGAGTATGAGTACAGATATGTTGAAATGCTTGTTTTCATAAAAACCTGTATTACACTTCTTTGTATTGGACACACACAAATATACAAAAGAAGGTGAAATTTGGGGTCTGAGTGCAGGGTCAGGCCGTTTACCTAACGCCCCTTCCAACAGAAATGCAGCTTCTCTGCTGGGGCCAGGACTTGAGCCGGTGACCTTCTTATCACAGGCAGAGAGGATTAACCCACTGAGCCACATACCTCCCTGCAGCAAACATTTACTGTATAGGTTTGCCTGATTTGGAGC
>JAODLD010000113.1:29171507-29232331 GCA_026781065.1 Mormyrops boulengeri
GACCAGGAATCATTCTCGTAGCCCTACGTTGCACCCTTTCCAAGGCAGCAATGTCCTTCTTAAGGTATGGTGACCAATCCTGCACACAATATTCTAGGTGGGGTCTTACCAAGGAGTTATATAATCGTAGCATCACCTCCCTGACTTAAACTCCACACACCTAGATACAATACAATACAATACAATACAATACAATACAAATACAAATTACAAAATACAATTTTGCATTTAAAATATGTATTTTAAATACATGTATCAGAAACACTGGCCATCCCTGACCTACGTAATACCATCCTGGTAATGAAGCATTGTTATGATAGCATCATACTGTGCAGGTACTTTTCAGTGGCAAGGACTGGGAGGCAAGTTAAGGTTGAGGGATAGTTTAACAGAACAAAGTACAGAGATATCTTTACTGAGAACCTGCTCGAGAATGCTCTGGACCTCCGATTGGGCTAAAGTTTTTACCTTTGAATAGGACAATGATCCTATGCACAAAGCCAAGACAATGCAGGAGTAGCTTAATGACTACTCCGTGAATGTCCTGGGTGGATCTGCATAAAAGAATGGCAGAAAATCTCCAGATCCATGTGTGCAAAGTATGTTGCATCATACCCAGGAAGACTCAAGACTGTAATCTGTACAAAAGGTGTTTCAAATAAATGCTGTGTGAATGATCTGAATACTTAATTCATTGCAATGTTTCAGTTTTTTTTTTTTTTTTTAAATGGCAAAATTTTATAAAATGCTGTTTTTGCTTTGTCATTATGGAGATTAATGAGGAAAAAAATGTAACAATTTTAGCATGAGGCTGCAACATAAAATGAAAAAAAACTAAATGGCATGAATGCCTTCTGAATCCACTGTAGACTTTTGCAGACATGCTCACAACAGACAGGAACAAATATGTATTATTTTAGGGTTTACAAAAGTTTTTGATCGTCAAACTTTATTCGCTTTACTGTACCTACAAAAAAAAAAAATTAGCTGGATTTACAGTTAGTAGAACTAAATTTAGTGGAAGTTGATTTGTCTGATAATGGCTTTCAAAATTTGTGGGAATGCTAATCTGCTAATAAAAAAGTTACATTTAGCTAATTAGATGTTAGCCGGCTAGCGGAATCCTGCTAACCACTGCAGCTGAACATTGAAAGAAAGCATAAACGAAAATGGTTCGCTGCCCACAGAATCAAGCGTTGTGTTGGCCAACTCAGTCACCTGACCAAAATCACTCTGAAAATTTATTGGGTGAGCTGGTTCAATGTTAGCAGAGATGAGTCGGTCTGCAAAAGAAGGGACGTTCCAGGGTTGCCAACTATCGCACATCTGGCGTGACACTCATGCTCCTGCTCACGCATGAAATCCCACGGCAAATCTATATTAGGCTGAAGGAGAACCTGACTAGGTAGAAGCAGTGAGTGACACAGGAGCTACGAAAAAGAGTGAAATTATTTGTCACTTCATGGACTTCTTTTTTGTGATCACCTGGGAATGCCCAGTGGAAGCAGTGAAGTACAGTATGGCTGTCAACTAAATAAGCAGGAAGATGAGGTGTAAGTCTACTTTTACTCGTTTATGAGATGGCACGTGAGACTGAAAAGATATTCAAACCCTTTGAATTTAAAGAGAAAGGTAACAGGACAAAGTGGTAATACTTTACTTGCATAATATAATATTATGTTATTACTTAATATATGTATTAATAAACCACAAACAGTCTTAGTTTCATACTGATCTCATGTTAATTCATCATTACTGTATCGTGTCACATGTTTTATCTCAAATAGTTACTGTAATTGTTACTATATCTGTTAATTCTGTAAACCTTTGTGAACTACTGAAGGAACAATTCATGAATAACACAAGTACTGATCTCATGTTTGTTCATCATTAATTAATCGTGACATCTTTTATCTCGAGTAGCAATTATATTTGCTCATGATTTGTTCATAATTTGTACTTAGCGACAAATTGTGATAGCGTGTTGCAGGAATTTGACAAATACCCCATTCCAAGAGAAAATTTAATACACAAAAGAGTGGGATTTTACCAGAGAAACTACTGGGAAAGAAAGCAGAGGTGTATGTCAGGGTACTGTATGTACTATAGGATAATTGTGAGCTGGGGTGTAAAACGGATGAACACCTCTGGCATAGAGAGATACAAGGAATAAGAGATAAAGATCAACAGATGGCTAATGTTAGTATTAGCAGGCAGTGCTGGGAGCAACAGAAAAAAGGGGTCAGGCATGTAATAACAGTGGTGGATCAAAAACCAATGAAAGGTACAGTAAATACGATGCACAGCATGCTGATGGAAAGAAATGCCCAGTGTGGAAGTGCGTGCAAATAGAGCAGCAAAAGAAGACAGAGGGCACGGGTGCATGCGTCGCATTAATGCTGTGAGTAAAATCGCCGAGGACTTTGAACAGCTTGAGTTCATGGGCAAGGTAAGGAATGAGGCAAGCCGGGATAAATAGATTATTGAGTTCAGAATAAGCTGAAATGTAAGCTGGTTCAGTGCTAGTTCTAAATACAGAGATAAGGAGTACCATTTTCCCATATATGTGATAAAAGGGTACAACCGTAGTTTCATAAGTTGCCCTTTAGTAATCAGCATGGGCCTAGTAAAGCATGTGGATCAAGGGCATATGATGTTTGTAACAAGAGGGCTGCTGGTACTCAAAGCAGATGCTCACCCCTATGCAGTGCACATGGCTAGGCGGATTCCATTGCGGATTCCACTCCATCATCCCTGGTGTCACTTGTTAAAACTGAGCAGCCCTTGGAAAAAGGCATCATTGAAAAAGTGACTCAGCCCATAGAGTGGTGCACAGTCATAGTGCCGGTTTTCAAGCCTAACATAAAAGAAGTCTGGTGCTGTTTAGATCTCAGGGGATTAAACCGTGCAGTTAAGAGAGAGAAAAATGTGCTTCCAACAATGGAGGAAATAATGCAGCAGTTCTGAAAGGTATTCACAGCATTGGATGCTGCTATGAGGTTATAGCAAACACCTCTTTTTGTGGAAAGCCACAGGCTGACCGCTTTCATCCCTCATTTCGGGGGTGGTGTGTCGCACAGTGGGCTAAGCCTCTGTGCCCCAGATCAGATGATTGCTGGTTCCAAACCTGTACTTAGCAGAATAGTAACTGAGGCCACGGGCCTCACTCAAGCTCAGACAGAAAGAAATCAGCTTCCAAGGGCACATCATTCATAAGTACGGTGTCAAACCTACTGCAGAAAAGGTGGCTGGTATAGAGAACCACAAAACAGAGCAGAGTTAAAGAGGTTTTTGGGAATGCTTAATTATTTGGCAAAATACATGCCAGTCATCTCCACCAAAGGACAACTGCTGTATGAGCTGCTGAAAGAGCAAGTGGCCTTCCAGAGACTGAAAACGACTTCAGCTCCTTACTTTCTTTGTAGAACCTCAAGCGAGTTATGGTAGTGTCGGCTTATGGCAGCAGTTTTGGATTCTGGAGTTTTACTCCAACAGCATGGTGAAGATTGGACACCGGTAGCTTAGTGTTCGAAATGGCTAAGTGATGTTGAGATCCATTTCAGGCAAATCCAGAAGGAATGCGATGCCGGTGTTTGGCCATGTGAACATTTGAAGAAGTACTTGTGTGGGCGAGACAGTTTCCAACTGGCCGCAAACATCTGGTCCCTCTGATACACTGCAAATGTCTAGAAAACGTCCCAATAAGATGTCAGTGTCTGCTGATGAGGTTCAGATGCTTCAATGCAGTGGCATCCTCTGCACTGGGGAGGACGCCAGCTGTGGCTGATGCTCTCTCCAGGGACCCCCAGCAGTATTTCAGGGATGATCCTGTAGGTGAGACAGTGTGGCAGCACACGTAGAATGAGTCAGCTTCCAGCTTCCCCGCACTGCAGGAAACCAAAGACAGCAATCAGCAACAGTTGATCAACAGCTCCAGTCAGTACTGTGCTTCATTTAGCATGGATGGCCAGAGCTTGAGGGGAAGTACCTGTAGGTGTGAAAGAGTACAATCAGGTAAGGGGATAACTGTCAAAGGTAGATTGCTTAGTGGTCAGGGGAAATTGTCCAGCCTCTCCCCAGGTTAAGATGGAGTTACTTTCCAATAAACCTATCGTAAGGTGAAAATGTATTTTAATACAGTACACCTACCACGTCAATCATCATGATTAGCCTATGGTAGCCTAGCCCAGCCTACCTTAAAACCATGCTTAGACCACTTACATCAGCCTACGGTTGGGTGAAGTTACTAACACAAAGGCTATTTTATAATAGAATGTTGAATATCTCATGTAATTTACTGAATAATGTACTGAAAGTGAAGAACATTTATCCATCATAAAGTTGAAATATCGCAACATGGACCATCGTAACCTGGGGAGCATCTGTATTGTGATACCTACAAATATAAGGAAAGAAATACTAGAAAGGATTCATGATGGCGAATGAAGGGTGAGTGAAATATAGAAAGAGGGCAAACCAAGCTAAAATCACAAAAGATATCGCAACAAGAGTTCAGCAGTATAAGTTGTGTGAAGTGAGCAGAAGCGCACCAAGGAAGAAGCCGTTAATGACAAACAAACTGCCTGCTAGACCTTGGCAGAATGTGGCACGGGATCTATCTCAGCATAAGGGACAATCCTACTTGCTATTCCAGGCTTTTAAAGATTCTTCACTTATCTACGGCATCCGGTGGGCAGGTTGTTGGGAAGCTTAAAGCCACGTTTGCACATCGTGGCATCCCTGTGCTGATAGTGTCCGATAACGGTTCTTAGCTAGTCCCAGAGGAATTCAAGGACTTCATCCGTATCACCTGCAGTCCACACTTTCCTCAGAGAAATGGGCAAGCTGAGAGGGCTGTACAGATTACAAAAGAGATTCTCAAGCAGAAAGACCCCATCCTAGTACTGTTGATATACAGAGCCACACTGTCCTCCTACACTGGAAGCAGCTTGGCTGAGCTTCTAATGGGCCGGCAGACTTGGACAATGTTGCCAATCTTACCAGAGAACTTAGATCCAAACCAACCAGACAGGAAGGTAGTGCGGCGAACAAGCACTGCTGCCAAGCAGAAATGCAGGAACACCGTGAGGAGACTCCCGGTGCTGAACCTGGAGACAGGTGCGTTAACAGGGTTTGAGACTGCTTGGCCCCCTATTCAATGACGGTGCAGTTGTTGACCGGGGTGGAGGATTGCATTCTGGGTCCGGATTAAATTGCATTTTGGTCTGGACATGAAAATATGGGGCAAATCAATTCCAGTATTCGTTCAAAACCGGACAAAGCATTTTATTTTCCAATATGGGCCAATCCCATAAAATACAGGCCCCTTTTTGGTGGAGGCCCCAATAAGATCACGTGGGCCTGGCTGAGCCCGTTCAGCCCCTGAGCCTGGGGGACACTGCATACATGAAACCGGATGACCAGTGAAAGTTGGGGACACCAGTGGTTGTGCAAGAGCCCAGTTTGACCCCAAGGCCTTACACTGTAGAGACAACCCCAAGGAGAAAAATACAGGAGGAATTAACATCACATAGTAACATCATCTGTGGCACCCATACCCACAGCTGAGCAGGGGATGGTACACATGAATGACAAAGCAGTGACAGGGACAGAAACTGGCCAAGCAAACACTGCTACATCCAAACAGGGGACAATCATAATCAATTGTCCAGGCAGAGTGAGCAAGCCAGTTCTGAGCCTGTATTTATAATGTTTCGGTGAGAGACGGAAATAATATGGACTACAAGACATGCAAATTTCACAAGGCATATTTTGATGTCTGGGATATTGTGAGTAAATGTCCAGAAACATTCAGAAATGAATATTGACCATGACTGTTAAAATTAATTTTTGTCTATGTAGATTGTATTTGCAGTAGGATGCAGTACAACTGAGCTAACTATTCAAGAGTTATGCAATGATTAAAAAAATAAAAGACATGTGGTGGGGCAGAGCCGTGGTTAGTACTGCTGCCTCACATCTCTAGGGACCATGGCTTGAGTCTCTCTTCATGTCACTATGGGGTTTCCTCTATGCCCCCCAGTTTCCACCCCCACCATCCAAAAACATGCTGAGGTGAATTGGAATTACCAGACTGTCCATAGGTATGAATGGTGTGTACACTCTGCAATGGGTTGGCACCCCAACCAGGGTTATTCCCTGCTTTCCACCCATGGCTGTTAAAATAAACTTTTGAGTTTGTTCTGTGTAGAAATATTATGACTGAGCCGACTATTCAAGGGTTACACATTCCTAAATAGGACATGTGGGTACAGAAAATGGATGGATGTTTGGGGGGAAGATGTAATGTGTGGAGTTACTATTGAAAACCCTCTAGCGCGATGGTACACAACTTGGTTAGCAAGGAGTCTGGATGTAGATGTTTAAATAAGTTGCCTTTTGAATAAACAGAGCAATACTTGAGGTTCTCAGCTTCCTCTTTCTTATTAAATGTTGTATGGACATTACAAGTTCCAGAGGTTTTTCAAGGAGAAATGATTTCTGGACACTTGGAACATGCTCTCCCACCTGTGCCAGCATTTTAAGAGAAGACTGGCTGTTACTGTCATGGCAAAAGGGGCGGTGCTCACAATGCTAAATGCAGGGGTGCCAATAATTGTGACAGGATTGTATATTGAGAAAAAGTTGATTTTTTTTTGTAACGATTTTTTTTCTTTGAATAAATTTACCTCCGAGGAAGGTTAGATTTATTTCATAATCCGAGTATAAAATCTAGCTAATGAATAATATTACTTTCATATCCTTTTTTGGTCATTTTTCACCAACGGTGCCATTAATGCTTATGAGGACCAAGGAAAATACAAATGCTAGGCATGATTAATTTATTAAAATGTCATTAATAAAATATGTAGGCATATCTTTTCATTGGAGGTAGGTTTAGTGTTAAAATAACCAGTTTTATATTGCCTTTTCTAAATTACACAATAACATAAAATGCATACCTGTCTCAGTGGAAAATTATACTGTAAAAGTCTATGCAACTTGATCTCTGAAAGGGCGTACGATAAGCAAATAAATAAATGAATAATGAATTGGCATATCCATCGCCCGCCTATATCGACATTAATCGTTTAACGAAAAAATATTCGTAATATATCAATATGAGTTTGAATTGGCGAACAATTCCGCGTTTTTTGAATCGTTGAAACAGGGTCCCGTTGAGACGATCTCTGTCGTTTTCCTATGTGGCGTTGCAGTAAAGAAAAAAAGGTAAGTCTTCATTCATGTAGGCTAATCCTTCATTCATATCTGTTGCAAAACCATAATTACACCATTCTGTCGCAATTAATAAAAGCGATCGCAATCATCTGCCAATAGAAACATTACAAAACGTACACATATTTAGGTATTATAAAGTTGCAATATAATCCGTTCTGCTTCTATCCACCTATTTATTTATATATATTTATTTATTTGCTTGCGTTTCTTTCTCCCCCCGCACGCGTGCCCTCTCCCTCCTCCCCCCCAGATCACACTGGTCCACGCAGCTCTATGACTGCCTCCTGCGAAAGAGAAAAAAAGCAGCGGGGCGGGGCGGGCCGGAGGTTGTGGCGGCGTGGGATTGCTTTTCTCGCCTGTAACCTCAATGGTCCACATCTGGAATAAAGGCTGACAGCCAGACCTGACAAGGTAAGTACATTACAGCAATGCATTTTCGCAATTTTCTGCTGGTATGTCGAATGTCTCAAGCGGTGCCTTTTCCTGGAAAAGATTAACCTACTGCCTGCTTACACCCGGTATGTGCAAATATTACACTGCCAAATCTTTGTCTCCGGCTTCGCAAAAGATCGAAGTCGAGAGACTGCAATTTGTCAGAGACTGGCATTGTGTTATACGTGCGTTTAAGGTGTGTCGAGTTTGGTTACGCCGTTATAGCCCGTTGCGGTCTTTGTATTGAATGGTGGTGTCATAACCGGTGCCATGCTAGGGGCGTGTTGCCACAGCCTGTAGCGAAAGGACATTCCGAATGATTGAATGGTTCAGGTAAATTGTACGAACAAACACATTGATACAGTTCTGAAATAACATCCATTTGCATTTTAAACGCATTCTTTTTCTGGGGCCTGGATACATGGATGTCATGTTGAATTCTCTACGAGGTCTTTTTACCACTGCAACAAGACAGCAGAACCATAGGATATAATAATTTCATCAAAGCAGACATCAATTTCACACATGTGATACTGTTAGGTACATTTTCCTTTGCATACTGTTTTTGTCTTCATAAAGCAATTATTCCGATCTGTCCGAAGGATAGATACGATTGCAAATATTAATATTGTTCTCTGTACATTTCTGCTGGTATATGTAATTGGGCAACTTAACACAAGACGACTGCACAATATGAATTCATTCAACTTAACCTAAAGCTAATTATAACTAGTTGATCGAATCCGAGGTTGCTGAAAAATTGTATCGTCGAGTCCATCGTCTTTTCAGATCAAGTGAATAATCCAATCACTGGAAACAGTATTTCACACAATGTCCATCTCGCTTAAATCCTGCTCAGAAATGCAAATAAAACCTAATTAAGCTTAAAAAAGTTAATATGACGAACGTTAAAATAGATAATTTTCCGTTCCTTTATATTATAATATAACCTATTTGAGTATCGTTGAAACACCCATCACGTGACTCCAATTAAATAAACGCGCTTACAATTCAAATTCACTAGGATTACCTTATGCCTTCGCCTTTGAATAAATGCACCCGCCCATGTTTGCTCTCCTCTGATAAAACACGGGTGTTTTTAAATGACAGTGGGGTTTTATATGCACTTAAATGTCATCATAATGAGTTGTTCAATAAAATCAGTAAGAATGGTACAGTGACCTACCTAGCTGAAATTGAAAATTGAAAGTTGAAGTTATAGTACAATGGTACAACCTGTCTCCTTATCCTAAGAAACATATGAATTGTATGTTATGACTTCCTTAGTTAAAAATAAGATCGTTATTTGTGAGTTGCTTACATTGTTTAAAAATGCCTCACATTAAATACAGATAATTTTTCGTGGTAGCTATAATGTAACAAAACCAGTTGATAACTGACAGTCCTCTGATCAGCAGAATACTTAATGTTGTATTATTTAAATTAAGCTCATCTACAATTAATAAATAATGGAAATAATGAATGCAATTAGCAAAAGAATTTCCTGGGATGAAACAATGTAGCTGTGGTCGCACTCAAAATAAATCCTTTAGACTAGTAGGCCCTGATATCTTCATTTTACTGGCTTTTTAATTTATTAAATAGTGACAGACTCCAACACTTTCCCCACAGGTCCCTTTGAATACCCAGCCTAGAGATATTTTCTATGCCAGTTATTGCCAACAGGAAAAGACTGTCCTGTTCCTGGTAGTTTTTCTCCTTTATAATAGCTGAGGTGCAGGGGATCGGGAAGTTTACTAGTTGCTTATTAATGTAAACCTGAATGTGGATATTAAAAAACAAGTTTATTTCCATCACTTTTATCAAACATTTGAAAGTTGATTGCATGCACTTAGTGCCTCATGTTAATCACTTCTGGGCAGCAGGCTGATAAACCATCTGCTAAGTGCTTCCCTTTATCCGTCTTTGTATTCTCCCAGGCACTCAGCATACTGCAGCCAAAGCTTGCTAAGACAAACCGCTTTAAATACACAAACACACACAAAACCACAGGATACAGGGTCAGTGGCACAATGTGTCCCTATAACCACATCAATGGTTCAAATATTATGACAAGTAAAGGACAAGACAAAAATAACCTTAAATCCCATGTGGTTCATTTGAAGGAATCGCAATTTTGAACATGAGATTTCCTTTGTATTCTTAGTTTAGAGAAATAGAGAGAAACATTTGAAAGCAAAAGTATTTTCTGATATCCTCTCTCTCTTAAATGTTTGAATCAAATATCTGTTGCACGGGGTTTGAATCCTTCTGAAAGGATGATAATACCAGAGACAGTAAGAAAATAGATGTTGCGAATGAATGTGATATGGCCTAGATTCTGACCTTAAAATGTTTTTATGACGATTCGGTTTTCTGCTGCCGCTTTTACAATGCATTCAAGCTCCGTGGAGTTTTTGATAGTCAGGGAAAAGGAACAATCCAATCACTCAACAAGAGATCTGGCGGGATGATACTGAGATAAAGCTGGAATAATGTTGCATGCCTGAAAAGAGAAATTTAAAGATTTAAGACTGATACATCAGAGTAGCAAGAAGTAAGCTAAATGTGCATTGGTGAACTGAGGAGGATGAAGAAAAGAAGAAAGTCAAGAGTGTAGGTTTGGTTTCAACATTGGTAGGGACCAGATCAGTCCCAAACTCCCCTAAGTCTATGCCCTTGAATAAAATTATTATCGCCACCAACCGAAGTGATATTTAACACGTGCAATAAGCTCGTATGTGCAATGCTCATTATAATACAGTAACTAAGTTATTACTAATATAGTAAATTACCTGGATCTGTTTTATGTCGCATTCATTCTATGTCTACTTCTGGGTATTGGAATACCTTTATATTTAATTTTTATCTTTATATTTAAAAGTGTGTGTGACTAGCTCTGTGGCTTATCCGTGACCTGAGTACTTAATTTCGCTCCATGGC
Source organism: Mormyrops boulengeri (assembly GCA_026781065.1). NCBI lineage: Eukaryota > Metazoa > Chordata > Actinopteri > Osteoglossiformes > Mormyridae > Mormyrops > Mormyrops boulengeri. The sequence goes on from JAODLD010000113.1 coordinate 29,182,122, forward strand.
TTGTGCGAACATGTGTGGAATGACAATAAAGCTTCTTGAATCTTGAAAATGATTATTATTCCTATTCATGATACTAATGTTTTATATGGTGTTTATACTTTGTGCTTTTCGTTTTTAGTGTTGTTGGGTATTTGCTGAAGGAGTGCAGGTTACATTCAAGGAGGTGTGATGCCACTGGCTATTCTGTGATTTTAATCTTTCATAGCGCGTGCAGTTCATTAACAATCCCGGTGTCCGATCCTGGAGGGATAGCTAAACGTAGGCAGCTTTGGGGAAGTCCTTTCTGACTGTGAAATAGACACCTCTGTGGCTATTGGAGTGTGTCCAGTTCTGGCAGTGACAGTGTGGGGCAGGGAGACAGAGATTTCTTTTTTGACCAAGAGGTTACCAAAACCAGCGCTTTCGCCCACCAAGGCTGTGTGCCTCTCCATCTCTTCCTCTTTCTTAGTGTTCTTTGAATGGCCTCTAAAAAGCAGTAGTTCATTCAGGTGCTTGAGCCTGCAATGCACCTTAACTTGGCTGTACAGAGCAAGCGTTTTCACACTTTGTATAACAGTTTTTTGTGCTGTAGTATCTTCTGGTTTTTTTGTTTGAGTTTCTTCATTCTTGTAGCACTATGTTGAATGGAAACCCCTTTTGGAGGTTCACTCATTCTTTCCACGAGCAGAGCTCAGGTCGTCCTTTATGGACAGTTCATACTGTTACAGTCTGCGCATAGGGTGAAAGACATAAATTTTGTTATCGGGGGTTTCCATATTGACTGTGTGTGTGCAGCCCAGATTTTGGGTGTAGCGGACTTTTTGTGTGTCGGTGCATGTCGACTATGCATGTGCAAGGAATTTGCCTATGTTTTTCCAGTAGGTGGCAGAAGAAGAGAAGTAACTTCTTGTAGTGATAGTTATGGGCATTTTTTGTGTTTTGGTAAGCAGCTAGGCAAGGTGTGGCAGTACCCCCATGCATTTATAACTCACCATGAAAGGAGCACGAAGACGTATTCTACTGCGGTATTTCTTACAAAGAAATTGTCTAAACACAAGTTTCCCCATTTCACTACACTGCTTGTATTTGTGTTTGTTGCAATACCTCTGCTCTCTGCTGACGTGGTGGAGTATCATTGCTGTACACATGCGCCCACTGCAACAGCTGCGTGCAATAGCAAGTGCAGTATGAACGCAGGAGTCTGTGCGCACAACCATACACAGAATGTAATGTCATGTGGAAAAGTGCAGTATGAGTTAGACTTCACTGCTAGCGTTGAAGCATAAAGTGAAGCTAACATAGAGGTGGAGATGGTGGGTCACTTACATCAGTGCAATGGAGATGACAAAAAAAGGGTGTAGATAGAGAGAAAGGTGAGGAGATCAGATGAAGGAGGGTCAACAGGGCTGTTGTTTTACCTTGCACACTAATCTACAGTAGGTCCTCTTCTGCAATTTTGCTTGCTGTATACATTCCTCCTTTGGCTGTTCCCAACACAGTGTGTGACGTCACGCATGTGACTGTTAGGAGACCTCAGACTTAGCACCCTAGTACATTCACTGTAATTTCTGGAGATTTTAAGCATGTCTCTCCAACTGAAACTGAACCCACATTCATCAGTTTGTCAGTTGGAAAACACAGGATAACAGGACACTGGCCCTTCTGTTTGCCAGTGCTAGAGATCCATATAACTTCACGGCCCTCATCCTCACTCAGCAAACCAGATTTTACCCTGGTTTACCTCTTGCAACTTTATAAGCTTCTAGTCCAAAAGCAGCCAGTTACTACCATGACAGTGAGGAAATGATCACCGGAAGCTATTTAGACCTCGAAGGCCCGTTTTGAGGCTATAGACTGGGATGTCCTATGCAAACCATATGGTGAGAATATCGATGGACTAACAGACTGCATTTCTGGGTGCATTCATTTCAGTGTGGAGTCTGTCATACCAAAAAACATTGTTTGCTGCTTTGCTGACAATAAATCTTGGGTACCAGTGATCAGAAGGTTCTTCTCAAACAAAAAAAATGCAGCCTTGAGGGCTGGAAACAAGGAAGAAATGAAGTGAGAACAGAGGGAGCTCACTGTGTGGATCAGAGAGGCCAAAGCAGAGCACAGGAAGGACCTGGAGGACAAGCTGGGGCGGAATAATAGTATTTGGGAAATGTGAGAGGGGAATGAAAAAAATCAAAGGTTTCAACCAGGCCACCGGGACACCAGTGGAGGGAAGCCAAGAGAGTACCAGTGTGTTAAACCCCAAAGTACGGTACTTTGTGTTGCTTTTCCACTGGTGTAAAAACTGGTACCACCACTGAATGATATCACAGCGTCAGGTTGGGTATTTTGTACTGAATTCAAAAAATGGCTGTAGTATGTTATAGAGCTGGATGATGTGCGATATTAATACCAATATTGCATGTTATGCACACGCAGTTCTTTAAATTGCAAGAGCCACAATAGTCAGCTAGGCTGAGATGAGATTTTTTCAAAGCTTCATTCTGTACGGACGTTATAGCGTGGGGGGGTTTCGCTAAAACATTTTTACTCTGCCATTGAAATAAGAAAACTTGGCAAGCTTTGCGATTTTAATGATTTATTCCTTTTCAAGATTATCAAGTATATGTTTAAGAAATTCAATTTAAAGTTTACCTCCACTGCTTTTGCATGAGCACTGCATGCATTCGCGAGACAATCATTGCTGTTTAAATCACTTCTAGATGGATTTGTAAGAAATATATTTATTTTGAACTCCTTTTTGCTTTATTATTATCCTAGTGTTTATTACAACAAAATCACATTGCGATATTTGAAACATTTCCAATATTGCGCAGGGCTAGGATTATTTCTTGTCATGCCATCTTCAACTTGTTGAATCTGTTCTTCCGACCAGATCGCAATTAAAGCTTGGGTCACTTCATTTGTTCACGCATCTATTATTTTTGATTTATTTTTTTAAAACTCTGTTTATCATTGTTTTTTGACTTTTTTGTCAAGTTGCCGGTTGTATTGTGTTGCAGAGGCAGTCTATTTGCATAATCCCTCAAAAAGAAAGTAAGTCCCACCCCAAAGTACAGAAGTACCAGAAAAATACCCCAGCTGGTTTGGTACTTTAGGTACTGAAACTTTTGGTACTGGTACTCAACCGGAAATCAATTCAAAAGGGAGAGTATCTAAATTACCATACCAAAAGTACGGTGCTGTGGAAAAGTGCTTAACGTGTGTACTGAGCAGCTATCAGTAGTTCTATGAGTAGCACATCTTCAACCGGAGCCCGAGCCTAAATAGGGCTCCAGTTGTGTGGAAAACATCCTGTGTTGTCTCAGTCCCTAAGAAAGGACAGCCAAAAGTCCTTGAAGGCTTAGGGCATACTCACACTTGACCTGACTGCCTTGTATCATGCCCAAGCATGACTCCCCATTCCCCTGCTGGTCTGTCCTCACATTGCACTTAATTATCCTGGTCTGAGCATGATTTCATCATCATTGTTGTTGAGGAAAATACAAGAAGGAAAGTGCTATCACACAGCAGAATATAATTCATGATTAATGTCCTAATTTTATTTATATTACATTTCTTTAGTACTGGTACTAATTACTCTATTACAGATATCACTAACACTATATATTGCTAACCATTGAGTTAGAACCATGGACTCAGTATGTCTGAACCACTGAACTCAATAATACCCTATGTCAGAATTGCACGCATCATGCTATATAAGATGCTAAAATGTTAGCCAGCTAAATATGATCTCCCTATTTTTAAGTCAGTGATTTATGTAAGGGATCTTATAATATAGCAAGATCTTATAATATAGCAAACAGGTTACAGTGACATCATCAGACTAGCAACTGGGGATTATTATGTCGCGCTGTGTTTTAAGCAGCTAGATAATCAAGCATAAATACGCCACTTTTTTTTTTGTTTATTGAGTAGTTGAACGAAAAAAATCAGAAGACATTGCTGTAACCTTTACAGGCATCTGTAACAAAATGGCACAATATATAAGGCCTACCCAATCCATTCCTTCCAGGTTCGGTTCATGTATAGTGTGCACGTCCGCATGCATGTGTCAGTCGCGCATCATGTCTGTGTTGCGTACTTGGGCATGGTTAGCAATCACACTAGATGTGTAATGTGCTTGAGTGTGATTAACTGTGCTCTGGCCCACCTCATCAAGTGTACGGTGCCTGGGCATGGTGTGGAGCGATCACACTAGTCAAACGACTTGGACTTTGGGGGTCAAACGTGCTTGAGCACAGTAAGGATCGACTATTGCGAGTACACCCTTATTCTGGCTCACCTCCATTGCTTGGTCAAAACAGCACTGGGCCTGTCGCAGTTTGCCTACCAGGATCGCAATGGAGTGAATGACGCTGACATCTGTTTGCTGAATTGAGCCTACTCCCATCTGGATAAGCAGGAAAGCACGGTGAGGATCGTGTCCTTTGATCTCTCTGGTTTTCTCAACACCATACAACCCAGGCTACTTTTGGAGAACCTGAATTCAATGCAGGTGGATAGGTTCACCATAGCCCAGATAATGGACTATCTAACCTGTAGACCACAGTTTGTGTAGCTTATGAACTGTGTGTCAATCATGGTCGCAAGTAGCACAGGGGCCCCACAGGGGACTGTATCATTCTCCTTCCTGTTCATCATTTATATCTCAGACAGAGTTGCAACACTGACTGATGTCACCTGCAGAAATTCTCTGACGACACAGCAGCAGTTGGGGGTATCAGTGCAAGGCAGGAGGATGAATACAGGATCCTTTGAAGGACTTCGTGGAGTGGTGCAAACTGAGCCACGTGTATCTCAACATCAGCAAGATGAAAGGGGGATAGTGGTCAAACCGCCACTGTCCCCTGTTGCTATTAACAGCACTGGTGTAAATGTGGAGGTGATGAAGACCTACAAGTACCTTGGGTTGCATTTAGATGACAGACTTGCAGGACTAACACAGAGGTGGTGTACAAGAAGGAAACAGAAGTCATTCAGCATATGCAGATCATTCCTACATTTCTGTATACAGCTCTGGAAAAAATTAAGAAACCACAGCAAAATGTTCAGTTTCATTCCTTTCTCAATTTATGGGTATGCGCCTGTGTAAAATATAGATGTTTTTTTTTGCAAATTTCAGCCTGGCTCTTCCCTACTTCTCATCGATGAAGAGCTTCTTCCTTGCTTTATGGGTCTTCAGTCCTGCTTCTAGGCGCCTGTTATGAATTGTCCTAGCAATGCACTTCACACCACTTAATGTTTCCCATCCATTTTGAAGGTCACTTGAGGTCATCCTTTGATTTATGAGGCACTGCCGGATAAGTTGGCAGTCATCTCAGGCATTACAAAGTTGCTTCTGCCCACAGCCTGGCTGGTTTTTGGACATTCCCAGTGTCTCCCGCTTTACCTTGTTCTTTTGTTCTTGTGTACTGCTGTTTTATAAACTTTGAGCCTGGAAGCAGCCTGCTTCGCAGTGCAGCCTCCTGCCAGCAGAACCAGGATTAAACCAAGATTAAAAAATTTAGATCAAAAAAAATAGCGTGGTCACAGTTTTTGGGCCATGGTAACTGGCCCAAAGGAAAATAAAAACACATAACCATGTACTTAAACAACTCTTTATTTTTCCATGTTACAACTCTCCATTCAGAAAAATGGCTGCATGACTAAGTAGGCATAGTTTATGTCTTTACCGTATGGAATCAAGGAGAGAAAAACATTAAAAATAAAAAAGTTTTTTAACTTTGATAACCTGTAGGTGCTCACTCTGTTCAATTTTAAAATAAAAGTGTACTTAGAATGTACAGTACCTGTAGAGGGATTATAAAATAAAATAAGTGTAACATCAAGTGAGCTAAACATTCTGGGTTAGCGTTTTCTCTAAGCTCTGACAACTTAGAAGTGTCTTTTCTGTTTTATATAAACAGGTTGCATACTTGTATAGGAAATATTAAAAGTAAAAAAAAACACGAAATGTAAAATCAAGTTGGTACCCTAATGCGATGCCTATTTCATTGTGGTGAGTTTCTTTGTAAAAAGATAAGCATGTCAACACTCTCTGAAACAAGGCTACTGCTACTCTTCTCTTTATAAAGACAAATAATTTTATTTGACAAGAACATATACGAAGTTGGGCATATCACTATTAAAAAGTATCCACAGGCAATCGCAGCACAGGAAATGCAGACCGATAGATAATCAATATTGCAAACCCCACAAGCCAGGAGAGCACAGAATGTTTTTGATGCAGCAGACCAACTTAAAAAGAGCAAAACAAAAAACAACAAACATATTTTGGCCAGTGTTTGAGTCATTTTAATAAAGAAGATGGTAACTCTTTTAAAATGAAATATACTCTTTATTAAGAACCGCTATTGGTTTAATACTAGCAACAGCCCAGACAAAGGAAGCCAACAGTTTACGTGATACTAACGGTTACGCGCTAATGAAACGCACGCATTCCACAGCAAACATTACGCAGTTACGACATTTATGGTTAACAGAACTACACATAGTAGTTTACACCATTTAAAGATAAGCACTATGTGGTACGGAGCATACAGGCTGCTGACCAATCCCACGGCGTCACATTGTCAGCCGAGTTTCGACAGTGGGTGGGATCACGTCATACTGCTGAAACGACGTTGATTACGTTTGAAGTATGCGGCTACCTTAAGCCTAGAAGCTGATAATTTACACCATCTGCTGTCGTATAATGACATTTAAATTCTATCCCTCAAAAAATACAACAACCCCAGTTTTATACATGTATCTTTTTGGGAAAAAAACACTGTTATATTTGCGGCGATACGTGAAAATGACAGGCCTACTGTAACACCACGGTTCACGTGTGCGTATCGAACTGTTCGGGGTGTACCGAATGCTTCGATAATATACCAAATTCCGTTACACCCCTAATATGCACCTTGCACCTACTTGTACTGATTACTTACATGGAGTTTTCGTTGTGTACTGCTGAATATATTGATCAACTGTTCTTTGATCTAGATATTGTTATGTAGAAATGCATTTATGTTTCATTTGTGTGAAATGACAGTATATTGACTTGATATGTATTATGATGTAAACCTGCAATTAATGAAGTATCTGTGTGTCTTAATGAAGATATTCTGAAGTGTAGCATTACTATTTTAACCCTCATTCCCCATATTCAGGAAAGTGTCCTCCAGGTTCTTTTTAAATAATGGGAAACTGCAGACATTTCTCTTACATTTACTTCTATTTATTTAACAGACACTTTTGTCCAAAATGACCTACAAGTGAGGCAGATAATACACCACAGACACACAGCTGTCGAGGAGACATCTAGGCTTAAGTGCAGCTAGGCTGATCTGCCAATGACTGCCCAGGTACAAGTGAAGCAGCATTAGAATGAGAACTATACAGTACAAGCAGCTTTCAAACACGGCAAGACCTTTCTCCCCTGAAGTGCTGGGTTTCTTTGAAAACCTGCCTTTATAGAGTATGTCCAACATGCCAATGAGGATAAAGGAGAGCTGGGGAGATGGAAGTATGTCTAAGGGGAAGCTTAACAATCCCAACCAAAAAACATATCTAATCAAATTGGGAACTTGGGTCAATTTTACATGCATGAAATGTTTTCTATAGCCAGAGTTCCCCTGGATCACCAGCAGGGCCATGTCTCTTACCAGAAATCCTGACCTGGTTACTCAAGATAATACATAGACTTTGTCATGATCAGTTTAATGTAGGAATCTTCTGCTGGGTCATGATTTCTGGTAAGAGTCATTGCGGTTGAATTTTTGTAATGTAATTTTTTTGGCGCTTTAATCACCACAGAAAGAATGACATTCAGTCCCATTATATTTGAGAGAAGACCGAAATTTCTATGGGTGATATGCAGCTGTGGATGAAACTCACGAAATGTTGGAACGATGGTTTGATGTCAGTGCTGTGATAGAATTGATAAGTGTGCTATGGTAGCTCTTAAGCATGTTCTGCTTACACAAACATAAACAGATTATAGATTGCAATTTCTTTTTAGTCTCCTGTGAAGTAACCATTTTTAACAGCGTGATGATGATGGATGTAGGTCATCAAGATAAACAGGATGTTTTGGAAGTTCTTTTGCCTGTGAAACTTCTGCCACATTGACAATTTCATGCTCAGTTAGTTTCAGTCAGGGGTAGGCCCTTTCGCCACGCTGCTCTGACTGCAGATATTCATTAATGGAGTTGGCGATGCTACAGGTGAGCCCATTGACTTTCTTCAGGACTGAAACGGTTATTATTTTCCCAATTGTTCCAGGATTGTGCGTAGTTACTATGACAACAGTGACAGGCCTGAAGTCAGAAGATAAGAACGTGACAGAGGCGCCCCCGGAGGCAAAGGTAGCCGCTGGTGGCTCACAGGCTTTACAAGGCATGAGGACCAATCAGGTAGGTGGGGATATTGCCTTGTTACGATTCGCACGCTTCATCAGTATCTGTAAACACTGGGCTATAGACAAAAAATGCTATTTTGCGATACGACTGGAAAGCCCACTTTGGAAGTTCTCCGTGTTGTTTAAATCAATCAGCTTGATATGCTTATTCAGTGATGCCTGCAGAAAACTTTGATTGGGGTGGTCGTCAGGGGCCAGCTATATTTGTATTTGTAAATGTAATGTCAATAATCCACTAATCAGTGGATTATTGACATTGGGTAAGAACTCCAGACTGGGGGGCAGGGGCTGCCGTTGCCAGTGGATCATTTGATCGGATTTATTGATGTGGGGTGGCACCAGGGGTGGCCACATATTTTTAGGGCCACCTAGTAAATCCAACCCTGGTAATATTGCGTCTGAAATTTAACGTGAGTTCAATTCCTCTGAAGGATCACGAGGCCAAACTGCTCGATGACACTGGGGACATGGATGATGCCTCGGAAAAAACAACTCCTACCAAGGCCTCAAAATCCCCCCAGAGAAAATCAAAACGGGCAAAGACAGTTTCCTTCAAAGTGACTCTACTGGATGCTTCAGAATACGAATCTGGGATTGAGGTACACATGCCTTCTTTGCTGGGATTTATATGTTTATATATATACTGCTATCTTTTAAAAATGTGAGGTGCTAAGAGGATCAAGCCTTGAAGTATCTCCATGGCAAACACCTTGGCAGATACCTTACCTAGGCAGGAAAAATAATCTTGCATCCAATGGACGGTATTTATTTACTTTGTCGTGGCTAGGAAGTCTGGGTCTGTAAGGCATTGGCTTGAAATAGAAATATACTTCTGTGTCATTGTGAGAGTGCTAACAGGTTTTTATCTTCATTTTGCTGAGATTCTTGTCCTTGTTGTAGAGAGAGAGAGAGAATCATAGAAAATCATTTCCTGATCATCGATTCTGGTTTCCCAGATCTCAGTGTGTGATCTCTCTTTCTGATCTTCCATTTATGATCTTCGGCTCCCCTGTTGAGTGGCTATGGTATGACAGCATTTAGGACATAACACTAACAGCAACTTAGACTTAACTTTTCTATTCTTGTGTTTGCTGGATATCCCTCTTAATTGAATGTAGATGTCTAAAAATAAAGATTTCTCATTGTCTGCCAAGCCTGATTCTGTCATTCCACCCACTTTTCTTTCAGAGTGTCTATCGAGATTAAAATTTGGTTTGTCCCCAATTTCCTTTAACTTAAAAATTGATGCTTCTTTCTTCATAGCCTCTAAATCTACTCTTGCCAAATTTGGTAATTTTTTCTGACAGTTGATGGCTCTGTAGTATCTCAGTCCCCTCAGGTAAAGAATTTGGGTGTCTTCCTTGACAGTACCTTGTCTTTTAGATCATATATTCATAATATTACTCAGTGTGTGTATTTTCACTTCCGTAATATAAATCATTTACATTCATCTCTAACACCTTTGAGTACCGCCATTCTTATACACGCATTGGTCACATCCCATATTGATTATTGTAATCCCATTTTGTCTGGACTATCTCTGAAGCTCGTCTTTAAGCTTCAGTTGGTTCAGAATGCTGCTGCTCACATTGTCTCTAGGACTCCCTCTGAAACTCCTCCTTAAGCTTCAGTTAGTTCAGAATGCTGCTGCTCACATTGTCTCTAGGACTCCCTCTGAAACTCCTCCTTAAGCTTCAGTTGGCTCAGAATGCTGCTGTTCGCATTGTCACTAGGACTCCGTTTACTATACACATAACTCCTGTAATTAACTGTAAAACCTGCATGACTATAAAGTGAAACACCTGTGACTTTTTGAAACCAAAATAGATCACAACTGTAATTACCCACAATGCTGTGTGAAATACTGTGAACAATTCATGAATACATTTTCAATTCTTCCCAGGAAAACAGGCACAAGTTTCAGCTTCTTGATGATGAATTTGTGATCAATTAATTACTGAATTATAGGATCGTAATATAACTCCACAGTAAACAGAAAACAATGCTTTCGCTTGGCACAGTGTTGGCATTCAACGGCTCTTGTAGTGTGTTTGACCCGCACTCCTCTGCTATCATAATATCACTGTTAAGGCATAAGTCTAGCCTTGTCATGCTCCTTACATTCAGAATGGACAATGAACAAATACAAAACAAACAGCTAGTAATTTGTGCGATGTTGTGACATTTAAATGATCACAGAGCTTTCTGCTGACCCCTAATCTTGGTTGCAAGATGGTCATTGCCACAGTTTTTCCCTCTTTCTTAGTTTAACTTTCCTTTATCCATCATTGGCCCATTTAGACTCTCCACCTCACTAAACATTGGCCGGAATCACCCAAAACTCACACCATGTTATATCCATCTGTCATTTCTTATCATATTCATTCATCCCTTCATTCATCCATCTGTTTATCCTCATCACCTTCTATTCAAGCCAATGTTCTCTCTTTCTCTTTTGCCCTGTTTCCCCCATCCAGACATGAGTTGTAGTTGCTCAGTGGAGACTCTGATTAAGGTTTTCCTGGCTGATTCTGTCAACATTCCGAACATCACTGTCTGCCTGGGTGTCCCATGCTGCACAGCCTGGCTATTAATCCCAAGGGGGGGAACCATTGGCCAGGCTGTAACCTGAAGTTGATGATAAAACAGTAACTGGAATGTATCAAATACTTATTCTTCCACAGTATAATACATTTGTGGGTCCCATATGCTTTGAAAGTAATTGAATATCAAGGCCCTCTAGACCATCGCTTGTCCACATGGAAGCAATGAAGATGGTTTACAGATCTGGGGCGCATTTCCCAAAAGCTTCCTAACACTAAGTAGTTTGTTATCTAGCACTTAAGATTAATCATTAATTAGTGAGTGTTTCTCTAATACAACTAAATTAGTCCGTAGTCTTGCTCGTAAAATTACGAGTGCTCCGACCCACCCGTTATTCTCTACGTGGTTCTTCATTTGAACTTTTGGTTGCTGTCTTGTCACAGAGACACAGAGATCCTGCAAAATAGATCACAAAGACTCATTGGCACTTTCTTTTCAGACAATGTAATAATGCTGATGATGGAGATATAATAATAATAAAGTCAATGTTGCAATATGAAAACTATAACGTAGGCTATAAATTAGTGAAAAAAGGGCTCATTGTTTTAAAACCAGTATTCAATTTGAGTACATAACAGGGTTGTGCACCATTCAGAATTGAATTGAGAATGCCCTTGAAATTTAAATTCAATAAATAAAATTTCTTGAAATTGCAATTCAAATTTGAATATAAGGCAATTGAATTCATATGGAATTATGTGAAATTCATATATCTAGTCTATGTGCACAATACAGCTTAATATCGCAATATGAATTGCAGAGCATGTTGACATAAATAGCATACAGTGAGTCCCACCTCCCAGCCCCGTAATCATGAAAATTTATGGCGGCATAAGCTATCGGTCAGCCATGACCCCCTGTTCGAGCACCTACCTGAATTGTGTGTGAATGTTATTGTTATTCAGAAAGTCTCATTTGAAATGTCACCTATAGATTAAATAATTTAACTGTCATTTTTTTGCATCATGGTGGAAGAGCACTTCGCACAATCACACAAGTAATCCTGTCACAACCCTGTCCATCTGACAGTCCAGTGAAACTCACACGAAAAGGTACCGTAGACTTCTCACAAATGCTAACACACATAAATATACAAAAACAATAAATAATATTTGCACATGGAAAATGACTTAGAGGGCTGACATAAACCAAATGAATATTGTTATAATAGGCCAAAACAATTTCACAATTTTTATCTTACAATCATGGAAATATAAAGTACACTTCACTCAAGAAGTGAGAACTGTGCAACTCAACTGAAGGTGGTGTTTTTCCGACAGAGCTGTCCAGGAAGCCACATTTCTGGCTTAAATGTTGTTTTGCAGGTGGACATGAACACCTAGGACCATCGCAGTAATGAACTATTCATAGAGAAATACATGCTGGCCTGGGGTGAAATAATGAACCACCTTGGTCTGGTCTATAATAAATTGAATAGAGGAACACATCGGAATTGTGCCCTCAGTGCAAATGTACAGCTTCTGACAGCTCTGTTTCTATGCCACTGGTAGATTCCCTTTAGACCAACAAATGCACATGGCCTCAGCAAGGCTGATGTGTCCTGTACCTGTGCATGCATTTTTCACATTTCTGTTGCACCATGAGCAGGACTACATACACTGTCCAGAAGGAGGGGATGTTTTGCATGACATCAAATTTGGTTTTCATGCCATTGCAGGCATACCTGACATTGTAGGTGCAGTGGATGGAACACTCAACCTTATTCATATTTACAGCCCCTTGAATCCCATCTGCACCTGTCAAAAAGCGTTCTTGGCACTAGGCCTAAATGTCCAGGTGATATGCGACTATCAAGAACGTTTTACAGGCATTATGGCTAGGTGCCCTGGGAGTACATATCTGGTCCAGCTTTGCAGTGTGTCAGATGGCAAAAGATGGTGTGTTTGCTGGTGGCTGATTTTTGGGAGACATCAGGCATCTGCTAAGCGAATACTGGCTGATTCCAGTGTTGAATCCCCAAAACGGCGTAACACTGCACACCAAAGACACACACTGCCGTAGAGCGTGCTTCTGTGATTCTGGTGCCTACACAAGGTCTTGGCAGCTCTATGATTTCCCCCTGAATGCTGCTGTGCTGTTATTGTTTTTTGTACTATGCTGCACAACATTGCAGTACTTATTTTATTAGAATATATTTTTAGCCATCTCCTCAATAAGTTGTTGTAAGGCTTCTTTTGAGAAGTGTTGCTTCCTTTTCCTATTGCTGCTTGGCACTGTTATTTTTTACAAGGAAGCAACATCACATTTTGAGCCCATTTTTATATTTTCGACAAACTGGTTAATATATTAATTTCGGTTGCTTTCATGTGTTTTTATAAATTTTCCAATTATTATAATTTTTTTTTTAACATTTGCATATGTCTGGTGTGACACTGAAATACATGGGATCAATGTTCCTGTTATCGACACTTCGTGCTTTTCTTACGTGGAGGCTGGGGAGGAGATTTGTTCGTTAATTCTGAAATAAATGTTTTCGGGAAACACTCATTCGTTACCTACATCGTTTGTTATTCGCTAAGATTCATCGTTTTCGGGAAACTCACCCCTGACTGGTTAACAGTAAGGTTTTTCAAAGGGACTGATGCATTTTTCCTAGAATGCCTGGAAGGGATGCAGATCATCTTGTGTACTTGCCCTTAAGGAAACTAAAGAAAAAATGAAACTTTTCTGTTTCTATGGCGATGGCTACTCATTCTCTGTCGCTGAGGAAATTGGAATCCCTAGATGGCAGTAGTTTCAGTATCTGCACAGACAAGGGCTGTCTCTCCAAACTACAGTTTTTAGTATAATTTAAGACAATATAACAATTTATACTGTGTTTGTAAGCACACAATGTGAATATTTAGTTTTTATGCTAGACCAATGTTTCTCTACCCAGTCTTTGGGGACCCGCAGACAGTCCATATTTTTGCTCCCTCCCAGCTCCCAACACACCTGTAAAAGGCACTCTTTGTATTTGATTGCATGGTTCAGGTGTGCTAAGAGCTGGAAGGGAGCCGTCACAGTTGTGTTTTTCTTGCTGATGGAGGCTTCACTAATTAATTATTCCATTCAAAATTGTAATCTTAAATAATGGTCTATGTTAGAAAAAATTAAAAATTGTTTTAAAATATATCCTAAGGTTTGCACTATTTTTTAAGCCCAAAATATCGAAGTTGGAGTTACATGCAAACAGCCACAATGAATAGCATACATATACATGATGTGAGACACTCTAAGGTCTGCTGAGAATGCAAATGACTGAGGCAGACTCCTAAAGAAAGGAGGTGCCTGTGGTTTTCTACTGGGTTATTCACAGTCACGGAAATAACGAGACTGGCTGACATATTTATTCTTGGGTAGCACTTTACATTAAGTGCACCTTCACCATGCCTTTGTAATGCATTCATAGAACATTCAGTACACCTAAATAATACATTCGTAGAACATTCATAAGCAGCATCCTAACATAACTTAATAGCCTTAATATACATTAATAGCAAACATTACATAATAATAACAAACGTTATAATCATATGTGAATAATGCATAATAAAGCTAATAAGCTATGTTAGGATGATATGATATGTGTACATGCTGCTCATGAATGTTTTGTGAATGCATTACGAAGGCGCACTGAAGGTTCTGTGAATGCACAATGAATGCATTATGAAGCTGCGCTTAATGTAAAGAGTTACTAATTCTTGTGTCTTTGGATGTACTGTCTTTCTTATAGTCCCTGTTGTGTTTGCGAGTAATCTGTAGTCATTCTTAAGGTTTCAATTAAAAAGACTATTTGTAAGTGGAGGACAGCAAATTTATTGCTGGTTTATTTTCAGTGTTTGTGGGAATCTGCTTTGTTATGTTTTACAATAAATTCTCCATTTATTGAAGAATTGGGTAATAGATGTGTTTAATGGATTGATTACAAGGAATGGTGAAAGATATTTTCTTTTTGGAAACCTGCTTTACAGGTTATTGAGATTTATATGCGAAAAACATTTTAGTTTTCTTAATGTCTACTGACATTAACTGCACTTTCATCATGCCTTTATAATGCATTCATTGAACATTCAGGGCACCTCAATAATGCATTCGTAATGTATTCATAGAACATTCAAAAACAGCAAAGCAAGTATACCTAAACATCCTAATGTGCCTTAACAGCTTTAATATACATTGATATCAAACATTATGTGATTATACCATTATAATATGTGTTATTATCATATAATGTTTATTATTAATGTATATTAAAGCTGTTGAAGCATGTCAGGATATTGAGGTATACACTTCCATGATGCTCATGAATGTTCTATGAATGCATTATAGACAGGATGATAACGTTTTGCATTAACTGCATCTTTGCACTGAATGTCTTCTATTTCTGTTCTTTTACAGAAGTTTGCTCGAGGACAAGCCCTATTGGACATAGTGTGTGAACATCTAAACCTGCTCGAGAAGGATTATTTTGGTCTGCTGTTCTATGACACGGACTCACAAAAGGTTAGATCATGATTAGTTATGCTTGGGATTTACACTTGCTTTATTTCTATGACCATCAAAATTAACATTTGCTGTAAAAGTAGTTTAGAGTTATGCTTCTGGATTGTAGAAGAGAAGGTCTGATTAGCTAACAGATAACTAGAAGACCAGATGTAGGCAATTTTTGCACTAGTCTGTTACTAAAAATGTGGTTGTAGAATTATTTCTGAACAAGAACAAAATGAAATCATGATCACCATGGAAACAATATTATATTGGAAGTGCTTCCCCATATTAAATAATTCAGTTATTACCCTTTAAGGGGCTCCACAGTAACTGGTTGATTGACAGACACAGCCAGATTCTACTGACACTTTTTTGGGTTTTGTTGACCTTTATATGATGTATATACTGTATAAATGTTACAGTAGATTAGTCCTGATTGTGTGCAGTAATTTTTATTATTCTTGGTGATCATGGTTTTGGTAAACTATATTCTAGAGGTTTTGGTTAATTGCGCATGTATCAACAGGGACTAAGATAAACGAGATGTCAGAAACTGTCAGTAAATCAGCCATATTTGACAATTTATGTAAGATTGGCACTACTGGATTGACTGTTTAGTTAATATGGAAGTAGGGAACAGGTTTTGACAGAGTTGTTCTTTTACTGTTGTTTCTTTCTGGCAATTCCAAGGTGATAAAATCATAGCTGGCAGGATGGACAAAGACCACTGACTTTCTCTCTTCTCCTCAAGTTTTAATACAAATTTTGATTCCACCCGACCCACCACTGTTCTTCCAAGAGTTATTTGTGGTGCTACAGAAATATACCAAATTAGACCAAAAATACAAATAAGTTCACTTTCTCACAAAAATTGTACTTTGAAAAAAAGACACCTGCGCATCTATAACCTTGCTAATATGGGAATGGAACTGGGGGCTGAAAAAATAAGCCCCTATTTATAACTGCCCTACTTTGGCAATCTTATTCCTTTTAACTACTTTGAGCCCTTTCATGTAATCTATTCAATGACATTAAGCCGGTATGCTGTTTTCTTACAAACTTTAGTTGGTATGTATAAAACAAATATAAAATTTGAAAGTGTTTTCAATATTGTTGAACAAATTAAATTAAAACATTAATAGGTAAATAAAACACCGTTCATTGTCTTTCAAGTTTTGTCTCTTAGTCTTTCCTTCCAAAGTGACTTGTTGCTAAGTTAATCCCAGGATTTGTCACTTAAAATTAGATCATATTCATGTAAACCAAATCAAGAAGTTGAAAAAGGTTTGTGTAATGCTCATCATTTGAAACTTTTCAAAAGGAAGTGATTTTAATTGAAGTTTTGGAATTGACACAAAGGCAGCCATGTTAGCTGGGCAGAGTGTCTTCGATAGGAGCTCAGAGATCATCTTACGTATTTGGTGAAATGTCTGCTACACAGATACTTTTATTGCATGTGAATATTTGTGTAAAAAACACAGAACATTTACACAGAACACAGCTAAAAACCACTTGGACTAGTCTTTGATGTTATATATAAAAGCTACTAAATTCTTGTTTGAGTCAATATATAATATATAATATAAGTTCCCTAGTTCCTGATATGGTTAGGAATTAACAAGTCTAAAAGGATGTAACCACAGAACCTTATTTTCCAACTTGAACCTGGACCAGTGCATGGCTTTAAATTAGAGCAGAACATGTCCATTTCCTATACTCCGCTGCGTTGATGTTAAGAAGCACTGAAAATTCCACTGTAGTCCAAAATGTAATAAAAAGGCTAATTAACTCCCAGTTTGTACTAGATTTTAGGAAGTTAGTACGACATGTCTGAAATCTGTACTGATTTGCTATGAGATGAACCTCATAGGCTTTTCTCGGTTCTTTTACAGAACTGGCTGGACCCTTCCAAGGAGATCAAGAAGCAGCTTCGCAGTGAGTGTCTCTGGCACATCTCTCTCATTTCTGTCACACTCAGTCATAAAATACAGCTATGCACAAGCCCCAAAATGGCACTTGAAAGTTGTGTTTCTTCATTATATCTCCTATTAAATATTACCATTTTTTTACAGGGGAAAAACTATTTTTACCACAAAATCAAGCCATACACCATTGTATGGCAAATCACGCTATTCCTTGAAGAAGCTTTGGTTGTACCAGGAGCAAATTATAGGCTGGTGACTTGGCAGTTTGGATTTGCTATGCAACTCAGTCCATATTTTCTAGATGTACATCAGGTGGTAGTTTAAAGGAAAATGTACAAAGTAGAAGGAATGTTCAGGTTTTGGGCTGAGGTTCTGTGGCACAGGCTTCTTGTACATTGTATGGTTCTTCACTGTCTCTGTGGAGGGTCCATGTGTAAACAGAGCCACAGAAGGGAGCCCTTACAGAAGCTCATTATGCTGCAGAACCTGCAGCGTATAACAGTCCTGCATAGTGTCAGCATACATCTTCTCACACACCTGGGATGGCAATATGATCGATGACCGTTTTGGATCGCAGAAGATTGCAGTTAGCTTATTAGTTGGAAAAGCTTCCTGCCATATATTTTTTATTTTATATATTTGTCCAACAGCACAACAGCTAGATAGCTAAATATGTTTTTGTCACATTAAGGCAACCATTTTACTATTCTCAATAACTCTCAATAATTGCAGCATCAACTGACACCTGGACAAACCCAGAGCTTTTTTTTAAAAAAAACTGCTGATTTTCGTCCAGTCTAGGATCCTTATTAAATCACCTCAGTTTTACATCTCAGCGCAAGGCCATTCTACCTCAGGAAATGGGAGGACAAGCACGCACTTCCTCCAGCCCAGACTCTGTGGACTCTACATTGTGGAAGTGTCATTAGGCAACGCAAGGTGCATTTGCTTGGTTCTACGCAGGGCTCTTTCAGTATCCAGCTGACAGCATCGCCACTATGAGCTGTAGAGAGAAAGGAGAGTCGAGACATCGGATCCATTTGATGGAACGCCAGTCGATTTTTATTCTGTGTGCTTCCTCACCACAAGTGGCTAATATTGCATAGAGGGGGTCGAACACAAGCATCTTGCTTTCAGTGGGGTACCACTACAGAGGCACCTGTATGACTTATAATGTGATTCCTTAGTCACCATATCTATCAAACCAAAAGTCATTTGCAGGCATGCAGAACTGGTGATTTCCTTTGCTAGGGCAGACTCAGGTTAATTGTAAATCATACACAAATGTCTGAATAAATGTTTGCCTGTATAATGCAGGTGTGCACACCCTGTGGCACTCTGCCTTTGTGTCTATGAAGTACCTGCCTTATGGCCTTTTTGCTCGTCTTCTCGTAACTGTACCCCGTAACTGATAGATGGTGACTGAATTTGAACGGTTGATGAAATTTATTGCAGCATTTGAGTTAATATCTCCTTTTTAAAGCTCCCTCTCTATGTTGTT
Source organism: Mormyrops boulengeri (assembly GCA_026781065.1). NCBI lineage: Eukaryota > Metazoa > Chordata > Actinopteri > Osteoglossiformes > Mormyridae > Mormyrops > Mormyrops boulengeri. Next base: position 29,201,047 of record JAODLD010000113.1, read on the forward strand.
ACACATCTTGTTATGCAGCGTGGTCTTGAATCCTGATTGCAGTGTAATATATCTCAGTATCACCTGTTACAATGTATAATAATGTAAATTCGGCATATTTCAAATCACGTAGCATCTGGTAAAGTGGCTGAGCTGGTACTGGTCTTTGGCCAGAAGTTGCACCTGGGCAGTGGGAGACATTGTTGATTCCCAAATTGATATACACAATGTACGCCAGAAAGGAGGTGGAGATGAGGCGCCACGAGCAGCTGCCATGCGTGTTTGTGGATTTTTAAATAATTGTTTATGAAACTGCTGGTGTTTCCTTTAGTAGTGTTCATGATAGCCTCAGGACATTTCTCCTCATTTTTTTTTTAACTTCAGTAGAAAACACAGTGGAACAGTCCTTCAAACTTTTTTTCTGGAAGATTGTGTCTAGGGTGCAGCTATCAATTATTTTAGCAATCGAGTATTCTATCAAATATTCCATTGTTTAATCGGATAAGAAATACTTTTGTCTTATTAAAAAGCAATAGAAACTATTCCAAAGATAAAAAAGACAGGTCTCATAAAATGATCAACTGATTTGTTTTCTTTTTAGAGACAATTTTAGTGGTTAAACTGCACACAGTATCTGTCAAAAGAACTGAACCCTTTTAGTGCATTTATGTCTCTATATATATATATATTTTTTTTTTTTAAAAGAAAACACTTTCTTAACTCTTGTAAACGGTAAATGGATTGCATTTATATAGCGCTTTTTTGCTACTCTTTTGAGCACTCAAAACGCTTTACAGTTTTTGCCTCACATTCACCCATTCACACGCCTGTGGCGGACATGGGACTTTTGGCCCAAATCTGAAAAGTGTCCAGTGATCAAAATCCACAAAATAAGCTAAATTTGACAAATTGGGCAAACATTGCAAAAACTACCACTACATGTAAGGTCCCATTCACACTAACCCTTTAGGGACAAAGAGTGAGGGTGGGGGTAATAAGGGTAAAAAATATATAGGTCAAAATGGACAAACAGAAGTTTGAATTTTATTTCAATGATATTCTAAGTAAGTCAACATGAGGGAGACGAAATAATGTGGAAAAAAGTAGTTTTTGTTCGAGCGATGTTTACAAATGCAGCACTTAAAAAGCACATGTAAAAATACAGACACTTTGCCACGACGGCATATTTTTTTGGCAAATAAATTACCACAAAATAATTTAACCTATTTTGCCTTAAATTTGATAGTGAATTCACACTGAATCAGGTGACTCGAGGTGAGCTGTAAACTGGTATTTTAATCAGGCGTATTAACATGGTAGCAGTGCAGCAAACTGTAATCATGAAGCCACTGATAATCAGAACAGCTTAATATGTAACTTTACCATTGCGTCAATTGTGATTGACAAAATCATTAATGAAATGGGAATGTTAGTCTCCATAGCTGCTAAGCTACCTTCATAAACGAAGGTTAAACGAAGCATCGAAACAAAGGATTTACATCAAGGATTTTTTGTAATCAAGTTATTTGAGTTACTCGATGAATTGTTGCAGCCCTAATTGTGTCTCTCTGGCGCAGGTAATGGATGGGTAATGAATGAAGTACCGTGTTATCATCTTGTTCTGTCTCTCCCCAGCCAACCACTGGCACTTTACCTTTGCTGTCAAGTTCTACCCACCAGACCCTGCTCAGCTTATAGAAGATATTACCAGGTACTAAGCCTACAGTGTTTCTTCTGTGTCTTTCATCGGCTTAATCTTTAAATTGAACCTTTCGTATGCACATCATTAATCATCTAATGCCAGTGAATGTCGATGATTGTTTATACCTGTAAATATAAACCTGTGTTTCTTCTTCAGGTACTACCTGTGTCTGCAGCTGAGGGTCGACATCCTGTCTGGCCGCTTGCCATGCTCGTTTGTCACTCATGCCCTGTTGGGCTCTTACGTAGTACAGGCTGAGCTTGGGGACTATGATCCTGAAGAACATGGTGTTGACTACGTCAGTGACTTTCGTCTTGCTCCCTACCAGACCCGTGAAATGGAGGAAAGGGTTGTAGAGTTGCATCGCGGCTACAGGTAGAGTTACTAACCCCGTCCAGGCACACTGTACAGCGGACAACAGTCACTGGGTAGAGTTTCTGGGATGAGCTACTGAAACTTGAGTGATGGTGGACTTTGTCTTTTGGTGTTAGGGGCATGAGTCCTGCAGAAGCTGAGATTAACTTCTTGGAGAATGCGAAAAAACTGTCCATGTATGGAGTGGACCTCCATCATGCGAAGGTACATATGTATGTTTGCGTGGGCACATAAATATGTGTGTTTTCATCGGCCAGAACGTCCATCCATGCAGTCAGTGGCCAGTTTATTAAGTGCACCTGCTTGTTAATGCTTCTCCAAACAGCCAATAATATGGCTGCAACTGAATACAGATGAAGATTTTCAATTACTGTTTAGCTAAGTATTAGAATAGCTAATATCAATAATAGTAGTGATTTTCAGTGTGCTAAGATTGTTAGTGCCAGGCTTGATGGTTTCAGCATCTTAGAAACAGCCAAAAATCCCAACTGCCTGAGATTGTCACAAACTACAGTGTCAAAAGTTTACAGAGCATGGTGTGATAAAGAACAACAAAAAAAAATTCAGTCAGCTGCATTTCTCTGGATGAAAACACCATTTTAATGAGGTCAGAGGAGAATGGCCAGGCTCTAACAGCTAACAAGAAGGTCTTGTGCAGAAAAGCTTCAGAGAATGCACAATTTATCTTGCCTTAAAATCGTTCTGGAGACACAAGTGGCACATTACTAGCTAGGTGTACCTAATAAAGTAGCCACTGAATGTTATATTATAGCCTGTGATGTGGTCTCTATGATTTTTTTGTTGTCCATTCTTATGCCATCCATCCGTCCATCCATCCATTTTCTGTAACCGCTTATCCTAGTCAGGGTTGCAGGGGGTCCAAAGCCTATCCTGGAGGCTGTGGACGCAAGGCAGGGAACAACCCAGAATGGGGCGCCAACCCATCACAGCATTCTTTTGCTACTTGCCATTAATTCCCATAATGCACCTTTTCATAACAGGACTCAGAATGCATTGACATCATGCTGGGTGTGAGTGCCAATGGCCTGCTCATCTACCGGGATCGGCTCAGGATCAACCGCTTTGCCTGGCCAAAGATTCTCAAGATCTCCTACAAAAGGAGCAACTTCTACATCAAGATTCGGCCAGGAGAGGTAGGAATGTCAAACAATCAGTATATGTGCCTGCTGAATTATCAGTGATGGTGGAAATATATTATGATGTAATTCAGTTTGAGCATAGCTAGATTGTGTTACTTGTATGCATAGAATTTGCAGTTGGTGTCCTGGCAGCTAGCGTAGGGGCCCTAAGTCACAATGAAGACTAAATATTCATCTCTAATTCAAACCCTATCCGACAGGCTTTGTGCAACTACAGGTCTTCACAACAGCAGAAGGAGTTGGTAAGGCAGGTGTGTCCGATAGCCAGTGCCATGGTCACAGCCCAGATGGACAAAAAATGTGAATCACTGCAATATGCAGTGAGCACTGTCGATTATAAAATATCTTAATAAAATTTTCTGTACTACGTTGAGGGCCTCACTCTTACAATTGGAAAGTTGCCCGTTTAAGTCCCTTGATGTGCTCTACTGTTGTACCCAGCTGTATAAATGAGTAATATTCTGAATTACTTTTGAATAGTAATAGTAATAGCAAAACAACAACATATTTAAAAATAATATTAATAATAATCATGGGACCATGGTGTACGTTTGAATTGGCTAGTAGCCAGAATAGCATTTAAAAATTACCCCTTTGAAGGAAGTATACTTTCTCACCTTGAGCAGATCTGCTTTGAGGGTAGCGGGCCTTAGGGAACATTCTCTATCTCTGAGTTGTGATTTCTATTTTCTGTCAGACACCCTGGAGTCCTGCAGTCTGGAATAAGGCCCGATGGCTCTGACATTTCGCTTTAATCAATGGCCATGCTGCTTTTAGCTGTCTTTAATGCTTTGAATCCATGTTTAAATAAAATGGATTTTTAAATTCATAATGAAAACTTTCATTGAAGGCACCCTCATAGTTTAAATGCATCCTGGTTTCCACTATCGTTAGGCTTGTTCTTTTTTGCATAACTAATAACACATTAAATCAGAGATGGTGTGATTTTGGCACATTTTGAATGCAAGTAAATGTACTTGTGTTATTAATTAACTATGCTATGAATGTTTTGTTTGCTGTGATGTTGATGCTATAACAAAGGGGCATTGGTAGTTTAGCTCAGTTAAAGGATTCTGAACCAGCCAGGATTTTTTTTTTATCCTCCTGTGTACATCTGTGTCCTGCCATATGGCGCTGATTTATGTTCATGTGTTTTACTCATGCCGGCAGTACGAGCAGTTTGAGAGCACCATTGGCTTCAAGCTTCCCAATCACAGAGCTTCCAAGCGGCTGTGGAAAGTCTGCATTGAGCATCACACCTTTTTCAGGTGGGGATCCGCCTCTGCCAAGGGCACAGCCATGCGCTTGGTTGCTGCTGCCTCAGCTGTGCTATTAGACACAGCACTGCACAGTTCTTTGCACTGACCACACGCACTGCTGCACACGCCACCCTCTGTGCTGAGTCACGGAGCATGGGACTCCCCCGATGATGGCTTGGAGCTCATTTGAAGAAAAATCCCTTTTCTTTTCTCTGTGATTTTGTTCACTGGAGCGGCTTAAATTTTCAGCCTTCATTTCTTCTTGATACCTCCTTGTGTTTCTCTCCCATGGCCTTGTGCCTTGGAGTGTTCGTTAACACTGGGATGGGTATGTAAACAACCATAGTGTTTTTCCACGTTTGTATGTTTGTATTCACATGCTCTGCTAGCCTCTGTGTTTGCATCGTAAAATTAATGTCATTTTTGAAATGCTGGCATGAGTTGTCAGCAGTAATCAGCCCCACTAAACAAATTCAGCAAATTACCTTTTAACTCAAAGATCACAGAGTGTGCCGAGAAGTCGGTGTCACAGATTCTGTGTGAGGTGATGTGCATGTGATGAATTCATTATGAAATATCTTGTCATTCCGACAAGTCGGGAAAATGCTAAAATACACCTGTTACCTGTTTATGGTTCTGATTACAATACAGTTGTAGATACAGCAAAATTCCCCCTCTCTAGGTTGGTGTCTCCTGAACCTCCCCCCAAAGGCTTCCTTGTGGTTGGGTCCAAGTTTCGGTACAGTGGACGGACACAGGCACAGACCCGTCAAGCCAGTGCGCTAATTGACCGCCCTGCCCCCCACTTTGATCGGTCCACCAGCAAGAGGTACCTGCTGTGTCGCAGCTTGGATGGAGGTGAGTAACCGAACTGAATGGGACATTGTCACAACCTCTCTAATGGATTAACCAACAAAACATTTTTCTGATGTGCGAATCCTTAAACTTCTCTTCTGTGTCCGCTACATGATAGTACGTCTACTTGCTTAACTGAAGTTTTTGTTCCAAGCAAATTCCAGTTGGTATTGAAATGTATAACTGGGTATTGTATTTGTGCTATTCAGGCTGAGTGCAGTGCTCATCAGTGTTACAGCAGGGCTTCTCCTGAGCTTCCGACTGTTACTTTTTGAGTCCATACCCGTAACTCCTCTGTCCAGCCACAGTTGAGATTCTCTGCCGTCTGACTTATCCCTCCTCAGCATGCGTGTTCCCATCTAGCTTCTGCCTTAGGCGAGAACCAGGATGGGGTGTCCCAGCGCAGCTCCAGTGACCGCACATACAACCTGTCCGTGGATGACCTGAACCAAGAGTTAGAGCAGGCCCAAGAGCAAGACCTGGATCAGGACCAGGAGATGGCCATCACACCGCCTAAGACCAAGGAGCTGAAGGTAGCTAGGAACATCATTAATTGTATAAATCCCTGTGCATTTAGTTTTTGGATTCCCCCTGCAAATTCTATTTGTAATAATGTAATACTGATTATTTTTGACTGCAGTATTTGAATGCCCTCGCATTCACTAATCATACTAATCAGTGCCTCTTCCGTGACCTTCCGTTCTTTCTTTCTTTCTTTCTCCACCTTCCTATCAGTCTTTCAGCATCTCAGTTTACACATTCCAGAGCCAAAAAAAATGAAAAACAAAGAGAACCATTTTGCGGGCGATGGACTCCACATTGTCAGGCCCAGGAGCCTGCTCTCTTGCCATAGAATAGTGGACTAATTATAACTGAGATAAAATTGTAGCATAATCACTTTCGCTGTGATCAAATTTTACATCAGCAACTTTGTCAAAGCCACAGCTGGGGTTGTGTCACAGAGGCGGCAGCTTTATTAGGATAGTCCCCCTTTTTGGGGCAGAGCAGGTACTGGGAATAATAAAATCCAGTACACAGTATAAGCAAACATCACTGTTGTTTTGGTGAGTAACAAAATATATGGTTACGCAGTATGCAGTATTTCAGCAAATGAGTGTACATATCTGAGGTCTATTTGATGTAATAAAAAAATCCAGAACACTCCTATTTATAACAAACGGGGATCTAGGGACAGGTGCAGCATAGTGCTTTACCATAATATCCATCTCCTGACCCTATACCTACCCCGTTTTCTCACAGGAAAATTCTATAATAAGGACATGAACTCAGGATTTTTGTTATATTAAGTCCCCCACTGTGTGAATAATCCAGTTTTCCTATAAATAACAGATCTCCTCCCAGAGAATTGTACCTTAAAGTTATGATGAATTTGGAAACAACAAGAAGTGAAGTGCTTACCTTAAATGCAGTATTAAGGATACCTCTCGGCATGCAGGGTGTATGACCAAGAAGAGGATTCTAATCTCAACAGTCATGCTGGAGTAGTGGAAGTGCAGTGTGCTTTTCAAAGCCATCCACGTATTTCTTGCTCCCTATTGCTGCATTGCTTAGCCCAGATTGCGCTGAACCTTGACATGAGTCCATCACTAACGGCCTTCCCTTTTAACCCCTTGCTGCCCGAAGGACAACACAGACACTCCCACTGATGCTAAACAGGAGGTATTTTGTTTCGGTGCAGTGTGGCCTGATTGTTTGTGTGACATTGTCCATCTTGTGTTACCTGCTCTGTCTCCATTTTATCTCAGTCAGTGGTCAGTCAGCTGACTGTAAGCAGGCATGTGGAATTGTGGTAAATGTTCTGTGGTGTGTTTTTCTCTCCATGCAAACATCCCGTGATGCTGCTGTATGTTTCGGAGCAGATGTACTGAACACAGACACTCCTCACTTCCGTTCCTACGACTAGGATGTTAAGCGAATTGGTCAATAAGTGAGGAGCCACCCCTTACCAATATTTCAGTAGTGTACTCCATCCCATAATAAATAGAACAGAGGAAATCAGGAAATACTGTATACATTACTGAGGCTTGCATACTGTAAATACAGACAATCGTTTTTTTTCATTCTGAATAAGGAAAAGGTCTAAAGGAAATTCCAACTTGATAACTTTGTTTTAATTAGGATAATTCTAACATATTATGGAACATCAAAATACAATCAGCAGAAATTATAAAAATGATGTGCCAAAAAAATTAAAGTCGCCGACGTCTTGTACTATGGGGTGCACAATAAAGTACAAGTTTATAGACAAAATATGTAGTCTTGGAGGTGGTGAACGTGTAGTGAATACTGAGTGACTGCAGGAACGAGACTGAGAGTGATAAAGGGTGATGTGAGATGAGATGCTTGACGCTGAGACATTGTGCTGCCGTTTCCACGACCAAAGTTCTCGTACAGAGTACAGTACCGACTGCTCAGAGAGCTGGTCATAAGTCCACACAGTCGTTAAACAGATAGATCATTAAGTGAGGAGTGTCTGTAAATATTTTGTCATGTCCTGCCACATCAGCTTTGCTTGTGAGCAAATGCAAGCTGTTACTACAGTTGGTGGAAGTTTGAGAAATTAGATGAATAAATATCTTAGTCATACTGCATTCAGTAGATTGAAGGTTGAAGGGAAGGTTATTCCTTGCTTCCATTAACCATTTCTTCTTCAGCACATAAAGAGAAATAACTAGGTTCCCTGATTGACTTTTAAGTGAAACAGGCTACATATTGGAATCAATAGATTCTTTAAAAGGTTTTCATTTTAAACAAGTGGGTGTGTCCTGTGGGATTATAGCCAGTCCATGTGCCAGTGTTGTTATCATTGTCTCACGTTCCTTTTCTCTTTCTCCCTGACCCCTCCGGCACCCTAACCTTGCGGCTGTCCTCGTCCCACTTTGGCCACCGCCTCGCCCGGCCCTCCCTCTCACTGGACCAGGAGACGACCCCACGTCACAAACCAGAGGTACTGGTCTCCTGCAGTGCCCCTGCTGTCCAGCAGGGGGAGGGACAGACGGCGCACACGGTTTCTCACAGAGCAGTTTTTGCCCTGGCACTGATTTATATCATGAATACTGTTATGACATGGCGGAAATGGAAAACAGGGGGAATGGGGGAAAACACTTGATAAGATTTTGCAGAGCGTCTCGCACCACTTTAAGCCCTTCTGGGATCTTACCGAAGATTATATCTTTGCAGCATAATTAGATCAGTGCAGCGTCTGTTCTTTTCATGCTGGAAATCAGAACATGCTGATTTCTAATCCGCCAAACATTCAGGATCAGCAAGCAGATCAGTGAGGACAGAGGAAAAGTAAATGACATAATGGGATGAATAGGGACATGCAGGCCCAATGTAATCAGCGCAATGCCTAAACACCTTACCATCACTCTGCCTTTTGGTCGGATTGTGCTGCTATTTTTCTGTTATATTAAGGATTTATGTCTCTGTTTCTCGATTAATGTATGAGTAGTGTTAACGAGCAAGCGTAGCTATCATATCCGTGCACTTTTAATACCTCCACCTCAGTTCCTCCATAAGTCTGAGGAAGTCCTACTGAAGCACCAGGCCAGCATCAATGAGCTGAAGAGGGCACTGAACAGTAAGCTGGTGCAGAGGGAGAAGCGTCTGTCGGCTGGGGCTGCCCCCGAGAGCATGGCTGTAAGTGAGGGCCGCAGCCCGTCCCCCGTTATTGCGCCGCCTTGCCATTTAAACAGTGATGAATCGCTAAGGCATGTCTCTGTTTAACTAGACATATTCGTGCCAGTATTGATACCATATCTCAACGTTGTCATTTGCCGTATAAAAATTTTAATGGTTTCTAGTTGCATAGAAAACACTCTCCACTGTTTATGCTGAGACATTTTTTTTTCGTAAGATGGTGGATCTGGCGGTTCTGGGTGAATATGTGCTGTTTGTAGCATTAGACAGATGCTCCAAATATTAAGTATTAATGTAGCAAGACAAACATTACGTATTGATTTAGCAAAACAATAGAAGACTAATGTGAGATCTTGTGAGAGTAGAGCTGAGTTATACAGAACTGCCTGAATAGCATAGCAGTAGCTAGTCATAAGCACTAAGAATGCCGCTTACACTAGCTGATGACACTACAGTGTAATATGAAATCCTAATCCCCATCCAGTCCAGGCTGTTTACGAGTTCAAGACAGAATGGATGCATACAAATAAGTCATTTATGACTCTTAATGAAAAATTACAATACCTCTGTATAAATACTGGGACAGTTTTCTACTACCTGTTTCCAGCAAACTCACAGCATGAACATCATAAATTCAATTAATTTACATTAATTATCCATTGCGATAATTTTGCTGCCAGTTTTAAAGAAGGTGTGTAATTTACATAAATGACTTTTTTGTAGACTATAAATAAACATTTATTCTTTTTTATTTATTCCGTTTATTTAACTCATTGGGATGCATGCATTGATGGTAAAAAAAACTCCTGTTCAGCTTAATTAATACAAGCTTGTTTTGTTTTTAAAATGTATGTTTTTTTTCAGCTACATTTCTCTGTATGAAATGCATTTTTCATTACCTGTTATACAGCCTGTATCACTATTATGTGTCGTTCAGTTTCAGCTTTTGTTGACACTGAAAAAAGTAAGTTTACATATTAATCAGATTAACGAGCCATTTCCAAAGGGTTTCTGTTTGTATAATAGATACAGCTACATTGATAAAAATGTAAAACAGATATAAAAAGAAAAATATATACTATATATATACTATACCTATAGTATAGTATATATATGTGTGTATATATATAGACACACACACACACACACACACACACAATACTCTGCAAAAGAAAATTATGTTTGAATGATCTTCACATTGGCCTAAAAGTATTTGCAGTGACCATCCAATGTACCCAATATATGTATTTGTTGACTCGACCATTAAAAACCTACCACGGTCAGGTTCATCTGTGAACTTGTATTTCATGCTGCGCATTAAACATTCTGTGAGCTTATGGGAGCTGCATATGGCCATATTTAGTTAGGTTACCATGAATTTGCAGTCACTAAGTAGTATGAGGCAATAAACTTGCTTCTGCAATGCAAAGCGAAATAAGTTAATGAACTCACCAGCCGTGTGATTGTCTTGCCTCCTGTCCTTGGGTGTTTTGAAACATTAATTTTTTCATGTTTGTGTCCCTGGGCTTGCAGAATATATTTTATATGCTACAGCACATTTTTTGCAAGTGAATTGTCACAAAGTACTGTACAGAACATGTTTTTCCCTAGGGAACAAAACGGAAAAAATAAAATTGTTGTAAAGAACTAGAAAACAATAGGTCAGGAATTCATCACCACTGAAGAACCCAGTAAGCACCAGATTCATACTGAGTTACCTTCTGGGAAAATCACTGGTCATTGCCATGCTGTGCTAGTCTAGAGGGACTCCTTCCTGTTCACTGGATTTCTAGGGCAGGGTTGTGATTCAGTAGCAGGTAATTCGCAGGGGTACCCCAAAAAAAATGAAATGTAATCTTTAAATTTTTGTTGTTTTTTGATCTGCCAATAATTAAACTAGATTTTTAAAGGGAATGAGAAGATTAACAGTTAACAACAAGTAAAAGGAGATATCCTGCAGCACATAAAACTATTTTCAAAAACTATAAAAAAAAAACAAAAAATTGGTTAGATGTTTTATGCAATCAGATAATGTGGTAGTTTAGAAAGCTGAGCCATTAGCACTGTGACAAACTCATGTGTCTTAGTCTTGTGTAATGATGTGTAACACAGCTCTTTGTCTGTTGCTCTTCTTTTTATCTCTATCCTTACCCTGCTCCTATCCCAATGAAACCAAAACCTACTCATAGGTTTTAGCAGGACACGGTGGGCGGGAGGAACCCAGAGATGATGCCACCCTGGAGGGCTCAGCGCAGAAGAATCTGATGGAATCACCTCAGGTTCCTTTATTTCTTTGTACTCACTCCATGTTTTGTTTAGTGGAAATATGCTGAATCTTCAGGCTGATTATCACAGTAAACCTGACAGTGGAGAATCTGTTGCAGTCTTTATCACTAAAATTAGTCTCCCACTGCAGTTTATATAAGAAAATATTTGACTGTTGAAATATTAATTATTGTTTTTTTAAAACCTTGTTATCTTGAGTTTGACCAGTATTATTCATTAAACGCATTATGGCAATTTTGTTTTCCAAATTAAATAAAATCACATTCTTGGTTGCGTAAGAAATTCCAGCTTAATGGCTGGTGAGACTGGAGAGAAAAATACAGTAAATTAGTCAACATGCTGTTTTGTATCCTGTTACATTTTTATGAACAAAGAAAACAGCTGACACTAAACAATTTGTGTAGCTAGACTGACCTGTAAAAATCAGGTTCTTAACAGTGTCCAATGTATATCAACCTGTAGGCCTCTGAGGAGTGGGTCTGGGTTGAAAAACACAACCTCGGTCAGCAGGATCTGCCTGTTGATTCCCGAGAGGAAAAAAAGTCTTTCAGCTCGCCGACTTCCGCATATGCCGATGTCCAAGTACAAAAACGAAAACTGAAGGAGGATGGAAAAGTGGTGACCAAACCAATACGTGCTGCAGTGTTTGGGAATGAAGATCATGAGGAAATAATCTCACCAGCAGGGAGATCTGTGGTAGCCACTGCCAGCAATCTTGAGGGTTGTTTCTGTAATGTTAACCTGAAAGGGGTGAAAGAGCTTCTGTCCCCAACTGTAGGTGTTAAAAGCAGCAGAAGGCAAGAAAACAAACTTCTAGCTGTGGACCACAAGGCCAGTAATGAGAATAAAATGCCACAGGCAGGAATAATGTCTGGCCAGCAGGAACACTTCTTTTTCAGTAAGAATAGGTTACAGGGATTCAATTTGGGTGAGGGAACAGTGTTTTCCTACAACCAAACCATGGAGTGTACTGGTGGCGAAGAAGTGCTAGATGGATTGGATCCACAAACTGTCTCCTACAAAGTCACGGAAAGTGGGGCAGAAAGAAACCCATTTGGACCTGGAGATGAAATGTCAAGTATTCCAGATAAAAATATTGTGTGTGGGGAGAGTCTGTTGCAAAAGAAGAATGCAGCGATCTCTGTGATGAGGCCCACTGAGCAAAGAACTGATAGCAGAGCTTTTTCTGAGGGCTTGATGGACAGGGATGCTGACAATCAACAAGTTACATACAGAGTAGAAAAGGCTCAAGCCTCAGAAACAATGAAAGAGATTCCATCTTTGCGACACTCTTTTATGATAGAGGAATCTGGAATACACCAGAGGAAGAGCAATACTGTGGGAAAGGAAGCATTCACTGGAATAAGCCCAGAAACTGGTGCTGGAGAAGTATTAGGGAAGATGCAAAAAGGTGACTTAGGCACGGCAACAAGACATTGCTCCACAAAGGAAGTGCCAGAGAGCTCAGAGATTCAATCAAACTTTCCTAGTGTAAAGCAGTTAACGGTCAGTCAAATAGCAGGTGAGCATAAAGACTCAAAGTCAGGCAAAAAAGAGAAAGAATTTGCTGAGGAACTGACAAGGAGACTGGGAGTAGTTAAATTAGATACAATGGAAAGATGGTCTGATGACGGAGTAAAAGGAAATACCCACATGCCCAAAATTGCTCCCCGCAAGCCAGAGAGATCAAAATATTCTTTGGGCAGAGAAGTTGGCAAAGACGTGGTAAAGCTACAAGTACATTCCACAGCTCCTGCTCAGATCGGTGGTGATTTTGCTGCAGCATTGGATGAACAGTGGATCAGACACCCTGCTCACACATCCCCGGCTCCCTCAGTATCTCAATATTTTGATTCAGTGAATTCAGCTGCGCAAAAATGCCCTCATTCAGCCCTACCCACCAATCACCAGGAGACAAGGGACTCTGGCCTGATGCTTGGAACCATCAAGGATCCCAACCAGGAGGTAGCTAAGAAGAAATCTGTGGTAACTCTTGTCTGGCATCTACCTCTCAATCACTGGAATCAAAGCATCGCATGATCTTCCCGTGCCTGTCTTTTAGGCAGGGTAGAGGTTATGCTTCACTATCTGTCTCATTACCTGAAGCTACAGTGTCACTGTCAGCTGGTTCCTCATCTATGCATTATGGAACCTCAGTTCCTGACCCATTCTTCCCTTGCCTCCTGTCTTTCCTCGCTTGCCTTGGTGCCCATCTCTGCTTTCTCCTGGTGGGAAGCAGTGGCTGTTCGTGCACCAGCAACGTCCTTCCCATGCTTTGTCTGGCATCAATACCCCTCCCAGCCCTGAACTCAGTATTTCCTTCCAACACCTTAACACCTTCTTCTGGAGGACTTTCTCTTGTTGGTTTGAGGGTTGTTGTAAGGAACAAAGGCTTTTGCTTCTTGCCATTATTACTGGTTGATGGGGATTTCTGTGGAACGATCTGTATTGTAATACAATAATGCCCAAAACATAATAGATATAGAAATGTGGTTGGTTGCTGTCAAATTTTTTCCACATTCTTTAAGACAGTATGTAATTAACCCATAAAAATTATTATTTAAAAATCCATTAGCAGAGATACTTTCTCAAGATCTAGAGCTGGTAAGTATGAATTTGTGGTACATTAGAGCTGAAACTTGGTTGCTCAGGAAATGTCTGTGCTTATTCACTTGCCAGGGATTACTATTTTTGTAGCCCCGTGTAAGTAGATATGACTCATAATGTTATTCATTCTCATTATAATGTGATTAGCATTTTTATGAGGTACAATGTGTCTAAATAGATGTAGAGTATATTTGTTTACAAGAGGTAAAGCTTCTGTCAGCGAGTGATATACATGCAGACAGAAATGTTTTGTAATTCAGCTGTAAGGACAAAGCCAACATTATCTTATTGAACGTTTTGTATGATACTGTAGACTCAGCAGCTCTAAGTGCTCTCATACAACAGACTTTTGGACCCAGAATTCAGGGAAGCTTCTTCAGATTGCATTATTTTGTGACTGACATTTTTGATGCATATTTTTCTGAGTATAGGTGCCTACATGTGTTGCCATGGATTGGTATCCGTGAGCTTGTAATTGGAGAGAAGTCTTCAGAGAGTGACTAAATCTAAATATATGCACAATTTTTATTCTCAAAGAATCCCGAGTAGCACCTGTATTAAGAATGACTGGTTATGACATCCAAAGACACCCATAAGATGCCTGAATCTCTGTTACCTTCAAGGGACACACATGGTTGTTAAAGTATAATTAATTGAGCCTATTAAATTTCTGGTACTCTATTTTTGTTTCATTTGAGTGTTTCAAAAGTTAATGCTTTCACTTCCTGATGGGTCTTTGTGTATCGTGCCACAGGGAACGGTGTTGTCTTATCTGATGTGTTTATGGAGCTTGACCAGGAATATGTTTTCTGGGCCAGGAAACAAAGGCCCCGAGTATAATTTTCTAGGTTGCTTTGAATGATTAATTGATTGATGTTTTTCACAGCGAGCTTTTAGCATTTCCCATGGCTAGTTTCCTCCACTTGGTTCTTTTATCCTGGACAGCAGGTCATTAGTTTGGCTCTCTGGCCCCAGATTACCTGCTTTCCGTCCTGCCATAGTAGCTTTGGTGGCCAGCCCTGGCTTTTCACTCCCTGCTTCAATACCTGGTGTTACCTGAATGTATACCCTCTCCTAGCATGTTCTGTGATGCTCCGCAGAAGATGGCATATATGGTTGCTGCCTGTTCCTTCCTGCCTATATGCCAAACATCCACAAATGGTCATAGATTATGCCCTAAGGGATACACTACATTTGTAATCTAAGTCAGGTATGATTTTTTTTAGCAAAGTGTAAAAAAGGTGAAGTGATTAGTCATTGTTGACACACCACAGCGCACAACAACAAAATGTGTCCTCTGGATGTAACCCATGTGTGACATCGTGAGATAGCAGGGGGCAGCTAATTCAGCATCCAGGGAGCAGTAGTTGGGGGCAGTACCTAGCTCAGGGTACCTCAGCAGTACCTTGCTGGTCAGGGAAGCAAACCAGCAATCTTTCAAGTACGAGTGTACTTCCCTAACCATTAGGTCGCCACTGCCCAGTGTATGTACGTGTATAAATAGGTCAGGGCCGGTCCTGGGCCATGCAGCGCCCTCTCTTCTTCTCGTAGCCACTCCATTCACAATGTTTTTTTTATTTCAGTCACACCGCGCTAATGTAACAGCACCCTTGATGACCCCCACATCGTGATAGCATAGTGCCCACCATTCAAGACAAAGTGAAACTGACTGGCTGAGTCGGCATCCCCTCATAAACTGCTGCCCCACATCGTGTAACAGTTCTGTGCTGGTGCTACAGAGGGTGTGAGTTCTGCTAGGGGTGCAATCAAGCTCATTTTCCTTTGTCTTGGACGGTGCGCTCCATGGGGGCGGGCTGGGGGGTGGGTATGGCTCAGTAGCTTAGGAGGCTGTGCCTGTGATCAACTGGGTCAGATCCTGGGTTTGGCAGAGTGATTTCACTGCTGGGCTCATTAGCAAGGCCCGTAACCCCCAGCTGGCCCGGGGACTGGCCTTACATCACTTTAGATAAATACACCTGCTAAAATAAATGTAGAATAGATGACATCCATTGGCAATGTTAGTGCCCTAAGGTACCTATATAATTGACTGGCCCAAAAATAGGTGAAAGTATAGAATAGAAAAATACCATATTTTAGTATTCTATTACTTTAGATAATGCTAGAGCATTATTCCAGGCCTTAGCTATACAATGCCTAGTTTTATCAGACAATAGTAATGATGAGGAAGCTAGGTATATCTACAGGTTATAATTAGTACTGAAACCAAACTAGGTCGAAGTCATTTCCAGTATTTGTTCAGTAATTTTGACAGAGGGGAAAATGTTTCTTTTGCTGTTGACAATCCACTCCAAGTAACTGGTGTGCCCTACATATATTTTCAGAATTCCCCAAATTATGGCTGTACACTACTGGCCAAACGTGTAGAAACACTTCCAATTTGCAGAACTTTGTTCCAGTTACTCCAGTTAGTTATTTAATTGTCCAGTGTATAATATTTGTTAACATTCTTTGGTTGTTTATAAACATTACTGCCAATATTCATGTAATTTTTAAAGCGTAAGGTCAAATCAGGCGAGTTTTCTCTAAAAGAATAGTTATCATCCATCCATCAATTCATCCATCCATCTGTCCATCAATTCATCCATCCATCTGTCCGCTCCTCCATCCACGTGTCCAACCATCCATCCATCTTCTATATGCTACAGGGTTGCTGTCAGGCAGCATAGGGCATAAGAGAGGGGAATTACAGTCCATCGCAGGACACACAAACACATACAACAGGTCGTTTGGAGGTGCCAGTGCAGTCCAGTGAATTGTGCTTTGCCATAATGATGATATGAACTATTACTACATTTAAAAAACACATCGACAGCTGACTGCATTGCTGCCCAACAGTAACCTTAGTTCATTTAATTGTTTGTGTCAAGAGCACTCATTCAGAGACTTTTAAATGACCTGAAAGCGGTAAATGAATGTAGTTATAGTTTCTGTTTGGTAACAGTATAATGCCTTAAGACTATTAATAGAAGATGCTATTATATTTATTAATTCTTAGATCGACCGTAATAATGCATTATAGATGCATTGTAATGCATTATGAAGGTATCAATAATGCATTAGAAATGACAGCTTCATAGTAAAACAACCTCTCAGACTCCATCTTAAGCATTGTTTGTACAGATCAATGTATATAATTGAATTAAACAAATGGATTGTAAGTAAATAGATAGTGACACTGGATACTTGTACTCCAGTAAAAAAGAAGAACTGCTCATTAGTCTTTATATCTGGTTTGGCAGAATTTAATTATACCCTGTTAGTTGTATTTCTACTGCTAAATAAGTACACAAGTCATACAGACTTTCTCTACACTCTTTATTATATCGAGAGTTTATTTCTTAATGCTGCCTTCTTCTGTGAGACGAGTCTGTGAGTGGCCAGTCTGATGTCATTTCCGCTCAGACCTTTCTGCAGGGCGAAAGTACTCTTACCTGTGGTTTGCTCTGCTTATCTCTCCTGACAGAGAGAAGTATGGGAGAGGGAGCTTGATCCCATGCTGGAGGATGATCAGGAGCCTGAAGCCTCCTACCTGAGGGAGAGCCACCTGGGCATCGAGCGCAAGTGCTCGAGCATCACCGTCAGCTCTACGTCCAGCCTAGAGGCTGAGGTGGACTTCACCGTGCTCACAGACTTCCAAACAGGCGTGGAGGAGTTCTCCCGGGGGATGTCCGAACTCGGGGAGCAGGACTACTTCCTTGAGCCGTGCCGTGACGCACGTGACCATGCCCCCATCGAGGACATCGTACCCGAAGACTGGCTGTTACATGAGGTAGATGGCATGATGCGTAATCCTATATGCATGTCATGCACATTTAGTCGTGCTGGGGGTTTGCACCAGTGAATGGTGCAGCAAGTTGCTAAAGACAATATTTCTTGGTACTACAGAGAATTATAGGTAAATAAGTGCTGTACACGCCAAGCATTACATTTAGAGGATATCTTCATGAAGTTTGCATGTTAAGCCAAATAGACATTGAGGGGCAATGATAAAGCCACTGACTGTGAGGTAGAATCATCCACATAATGGGTCTTAGGGTGTGTGTTTCCAGTCTCTAACCTGGAGTTTTTTTTCTCCGCAGCCATCAATGTCCTGTAAAGAGCCTAGTGGGATAAGCCCAGCCCCATCGATGAGGAAAGAGTCCAGCGATGTGATCACTGTCCATTTACAAAGGAAGGATCCAGGTCAGGCAGCCAGTAGCAGAGTGCTGAGAAGAGAGACCAGCGACGTAGTAGCCACCCAGGCCTTGAAAAAGACAGGCTTCAAGATGGAGACACAACCCAATGGGACAGAGGTCACCACCACCATCTTAGAAATGTCAGATCAGGTACAGGTCTAATAACCTCTGCTTCATTCGTTCTTTTACAAGGGTGATTTACATTTATGATGTGACTCATGAAGTAGTTTTTGGACACTTCGAGTGACATTTGAGCTGGGTGACCTTCCTTTCGTAGCTAGCTTTTCACAAAACCTGTACATCTGCACGTTTCATAACTTTTTGCATCGTTTTCAAATGAAAACTGATGTATAGAGTAACTTGGAAAATATTTTGTTATATCTTATGACTTTGCAGCATATTGTGGAGTTTAAGAAACTGGAGTTATCATGAGAATGGTACGTTAGTTTGAATTTAGGCAGGGAGTGTCACAATAGAGCATATCATTGTTTCTTTGTCAACTGCAGAGTTACAGTGTGAGCTGTCTAGAGGACGCTCTACCCTCTATGGCTGAAAGCTTCTTGCCTGTAAGCATACCCTTGCTGGAAAATGCCTGGATTAAGTTCTGTGTAGCACCTTTTTGCATTTCATGATTTCTTATTTACTTTTTGTTCTACACCTATCCTTACCACAGGTAAAGACCGTCACCCTAGGGAGAGAAGCTTTTGGGTCTCCAATGATCGTCACCTCAGAAAATGTTGCCTCGGCAACTACAACACAAGTTACCAAGGTAACCAGACTTATCTTTCCACCAGACTTGGGCATTGGGATTTTTGAAGCGTATTTATGACCATTTTATGTGTTTTGGAATTGCTGACCCTGGGAAAAAAAGCCCTTTTTAAAGAGAGGCAAAAGTTGACTCTTTAAAGTCTCAGAGGAAACATTTAACGTTATATACAATTAACGACCAAATAACACCAACTACAGCAATTATTTCATAAGGTATTAATGACCTAGCTACACAGATATATTTAGGTAAAGTCAAGGATTATTATAATAATAAATAGACAATAATAATTAGATAGTAAAATAAAGAAGTCAAATTATTTTTAAAAATGTATTATCTCTTGTGATGTTTAGTCCCATATTATTTGGTTGATTTGAATTCCTTTGTATGTATGTTTTTATATTAGCTTTTACTATAAGACAAAATGCAGTTCTAATGGAATCAAATGAAATAAAGTTTTGAATGGTGATGTCCTACATTTCTCCATAAATGTCTGTGCCTGCCTAAATGACCTTTATTGCTGAACAGCAGCTGCTGTTGTGTGTACATTGTGTGTGACCTTTTAGAATAAAATAGCAATAATTTTTTCATCCCGCTGAGGAAGTATGGGCTGGTTTAACCCATATCCCGGCATGCGCTCCACGGAGAGTCTAGGGTCCGCCAGTATCCAGTGCCCCTAGAGCAACTGGGATCTGAAGGGACCATCATTCACATCACTCTGATGACATCGGGATTTGAACTAATGACCTTTCGATCCGCCCACACTCCCACTGTCTGCTTGTACTCACGGATTCAGTTCTCACCAGTACTCTGTGTCTCGTAGACTGTGAAAGGGGGTTATTCCGAGACAAGAATCGAAAAGAGGATAATCATCACTGGAGACGAAGATGTGGACCAGGATCAGGTGAACCAGCACAAATCTTTAACTTGTAGTGCATTACCGTTGGCCATCCTGATTGGTGGTTCATGGCATGCCTTGACATTCTCCTTAGGCTTTAGCCATGGCGATACAGGAGGCCAGACAGCAGCATCCTGATATGCTGGTAACCAAGGCAGTAGTTGTCAGGGAAACTGAAACTTCCTCTCAGGAGAAACACAGAAGAACTGAGGTAGTGTGTGCTTCCTACTCTTTCCAGTAGATGGCAGTAGATGACCTGTGAAAAGTGCTGTATTGAGTTTAACATGAAGTTTGAATCTGTGTGAAGAAGACCTAAAGTCTACTCTAGATATTTATGAGTGGGACAGAAACGGCATGCATAATCACATGGTCATGGGGTGTTAAAAATATATCACAAAAACAGGAATATAAATAAACAATTCATAAATTGTAAATGTGCACTTCATTCAAACTCTCAAGTATGTGTGAATGTGGAATGCAAAAGTATGGGATGTATAAAAAAGTATAAAATGTGTTGGCATGTGCAAAATTCAAGGCTGAATGAGAAAAAGGTATGTAAGTGTGAACCTTGTGAGAAATCTCTGTGCGTGAGCTCTGAAACTGTGTGCTCTTCTCTTATAGTCCTGAAGACTGAGAGATGGCGGCAGTGAGCACCTTCAATGGGGACAGGATGCGAGTCGAGCCTTTGGGCCTAGCATGCCCAAAACATCTGAAACCATTCTCTTAGTCATCCCCATCACACCGGTTAGATATCTGCTCACTCTTCAAACAACCATTTCCTACATACCCTCATCATGATTTCCACCATTAGTATGTCTGCCCTCTACAGCTAAACCCCCAAAGCGGTCTTATACCTAAACCGTACCTAAAATGTGATCGCCCTACAGTTTTAACCCATTCTTACCCCATTGCCTGCCCACGCACGAGAAATGGCTCCATGTCTGCTCATTTTGATACTCTTGTGTCTGTCTGAAACCTGCCTGCTTCCTGACCCTTTTAAAGCAGACAGTCACTACTGCATCCCCTGTTTCATCCAGATTACCACAGCACGGTGACCCTGCTTAGTAAAAAAAGAAATCCAGTCAAAACATTAACGAGAACAAATCCTAAGGAGTATTCCTGTTCTAGATGACATCCAGCCAGTAGTTAGAAAAAAGTCATTGTCACTGAGTGATAGGCCAAACCGCTTTTAAACTGCATCCATAGATCCTTCCATATCTTCCGTCCATAGTGATGTCATTCTCCACAATCAGGAAGCAGAAATGGCAAAACAATGGTAACACAAATCTGCCTGGTCATCTGTGCCGGAATGTGAACCTCAAACAATATTTGACAGCAAATTTTTAGAAGTGTGCACGATCAGAGGACTAAAGCAAGACACTGATGCGTTTTATCAGGTCAAATACTGTCATTGTGCATGAAAGGCGGTCTAGCTGTACTGAGGGAGACCTCGCCTACCGCCTCAGTTTTGGAGCTGTTTACAAAGAGCACCATCAGAGTCATAGCAGATAATCAAGCAATAACAGCACAGGTTTTTATTAATGGGGCTTCATACCAACGTCATTGACCCAAAGCTTTGCTTCTAACACATTTACCCAGGCGCTTTGGTTTACTCCATCAGAGAGCCTGTCCAAACAATGCTACAGTTAAAATTTTGGCAAATCAGACCTGTAAACGAAACACTTTATGAATTACAGTACATATTCTTTGGACGTGACAACATTTTTAATAATATTTCAGTCGAAATTTTGGATTTCCCAGTTGTATATACAGTATGAACTTGGGTTTAGAGCAGGTCCTTTTCATAATTTAGGAAGAATTAGCTGTGTGAAACAGTGTCTGCATGTTGTTCAGTGCATCTGAGGACCTTATACGTACAGCTGTAGCGTGCCGTATAACATTGAGTCATTAGTATAGCTTTGAATCAGTTTCTGTGGGGAAATGTGTCCTTAGGTCTCTATTGCAGGGCACACACTACACTTGTGGTGTCTCAGCCGAGAGACGCCATTATAGTGTCATCTGTTGCCTGCACAATGGATGTCATACAGAACTGCAGGCCTCTATCATAAACTGAGCCAGAAGACCTTAAACTGACTATTGGTGTCCATGTTTGAGCGTTCAGAGAAAGCTTTGATCTCCCCTTATAAACATAGTACAGTAGTGAGGGAGCAGGTGAGAAATTAAACACGCAGAAAAATGCGCTCCTCTCTTTGTGGCATAGTATCTTTTTGAAACGGGAAACATCCTGTTTTTATTCCGTTATGTTCCTGTTACCTGAGACCACAGTCTCTTCAAGAAGTGTGATACGTGGGTCCTTGTCATGAGTCTCTAGAAGATGTGTCTGTGTGTGTGTGTGTGTGTGTGTGTGTGGATAGACCAAGAAAACTGCTTTCATGAAGCTGAGTACTGAACCTGAGTGTGATTGTTTCTTTACTATCCCAGTGATGACAGTAGTTGGTAAGTTGTGAATGCACAATTTATGTTACAGTAAGAGAGAACCTGTTTCTACTCCAGTTCACCTGCACTTTGGGTGCTCAGTGGTGTATGTTTGATTGGGTACAGGAAGGTTAGGTACTTCCAGTTTTTCGACAGCCTGGATTCTCAGTGATGGCTCATCCCGATTGTCTTTGGCTGGGTATGCAGAGAGCTGCGTGGGGCCGTCCGCACCAGAGTGTGGAGATCCTCCCCCTGAGCATTCTAAATCCCACCCTCCGCCTTTTCCATTAACGCTGCCTGCTGTTAGTTAGACCCCACCCTCCTGTATGCATTACTACTCCGTGTCTAAGACGGACAACAAGTGCATGTGTGACTAACCCACACCGTTGCAAAGGGGCCAGGTTTTGTACAGTTGGACATCACTAGGATGCAGGTGTCTTTTAGAGAGTCCCCCTGTGTTCATTATGAAATTCCACAAAGGAATGAACAAACCTGGGGAGAGTTTAGAGCAGGACCCGTCACTCTGAGTCCGCAGCACTGCCCAGAAACTCCCTGCCCCGTTCACCATCCGCTGCACTTCCACCTCTACGGGCGCTCTCCTTTCAGTTGATCCTTACTTTAGTGCATTCCCTCATCGCCTGATGCTGAGTGTTTGCTGTACACTGTATCTGCATTCAATAAACACACTAATAAATGTCACATGTAGTAGAAAGCTTCATGGTGTTTTTTTTTCCCCCTACACATTTGTGTGAAAACCTAGGGATGTGTGTGGGATTAAACTGTCAAGGCCATCTTTAAAATGTTCCGTTTTTTAATATCACGGAATGTCATTGTGTTTACACGCTATGTTGACGTCTCCTTGACTAAGACACAAGTAATACATCTGTTGCTATCATAGAGAATGCTCACCGCTTTTGTCCATTCTTTTATGTAGAATGTGGGAATGCTAGCCCTTATTGCACATTAATTAGCAGTATCATCACTGTGCTCCCGTTCTCTAACTATAATCACCTCTAGCATCATGACACTGCTTAATTAATACATACTGCACCTGTGCCATCGACTGTGATAACCGCCATGCACTGTGCACAGCCTGAGCCACAACAAAATGTGACTGTTAACTTGATTGCAGGCAATGATGAAGGGCACAGCAGTTACAATTAAAATGAAATTACATATTTATCAAAATTTTGTATTAGTGCACAAACTTGTTTTTCCATTTTGTTTTATCACGTTCTTGGTGCTTTACTGTTAACTTTATTTTAAATTTATACTTCGTACCTCTCAGAAATGCACAAATCACAAATTGTTGCGCAGCTGAAAATGACTGACAGATCTAGGGTCGGCTAGGATTGTGTAATAGGAAGCTTATAATTCACATGTTGCTTTCAGTCGCCATCTTGTGGTAATTCCAGGAATTTCAAAGAAATTGGTGCATCGGTCTCGTTGAAAAGTAAATTGGAGTAAATGGAGAACAACTTTATCAGACCAGGACTCCACCTAATAAAGTTCTTTGATTTTGACATACAGGTTTGCAGCATGAAGACTTTAGGTTAGGGTTGTCAAATCATTTATAAAGGCCATAACAGTTCTATGCTCACAGAGGTGTAGCCATAAATTCTGCCCCCCTGGCAAAATGTCGCCTTAGGCCCCCTCGGTAAATTGTTCTGAGCTGGTGGGGGTCCCCCTCAGTAAATTTTGGGGCCCCAATATGATGTCGGGCCCTTTGAATCTGCCAAGGTATCCATGCGCCTCTGTTGCGACTGGGTGTCAGTATCACAGTGCCTCTTTGTTTGAAACCTTACATCCGCAGCATGGTGAAATGAAATTCAGATGTTCACAATTCACAGCACTGATCCTGATGTACACAAGTTTAGCAATATTCACATCGGAAAGTTTAAAGTCACAAGATTCCAAGGATGATTCCCAGGAAGTCACAGCAGCCAGCCTGGCAACCCACTGCATTCTTTTTCAGATCAGAGGCTGAAATTCTTTGTCAAGTACTTCAGCTTGTGTGTGTATTTACTATATGACAGATTAAGTGGACAATCATGATTAATCAGCACTGTGAAGACCAGCACTTATGATTTTAGCTTTAAATGAACAAATGTTTTTAAGAGTTCTGTAGACTTAATAGGGCACCATTTTGAGGAAACTGATGGCGTAAATGAAGGCTGTGTTTTTACTTCTGTGTTGAGCCTACACCGTGACATACACAAGCAAGTGGCTAATGCCATTGCGAGCATTTTTACTTGTGCTGGTGTGTCAACGATGTAATATATTCAACTGTTGGTTCCCAATTAAAAAACACACAAACAAACATTTAACAAAGTATCCATTTATCGAATTCTGGTTATGTTTGTGTTGCTCCAAACTTTCCGTAGACATGTTTGAAAAAATGTCGAGCCACTACAAAATCACTTTTTATGCATTTTCCAGAGGTGGCAAGTTCAGGTCCAGAAAATAAAAATCCAGA
Source organism: Mormyrops boulengeri (assembly GCA_026781065.1). Taxonomy (NCBI): domain Eukaryota; kingdom Metazoa; phylum Chordata; class Actinopteri; order Osteoglossiformes; family Mormyridae; genus Mormyrops; species Mormyrops boulengeri. The sequence continues at coordinate 29,225,705 of JAODLD010000113.1, forward strand.
CCAGGATTTTGTTTCAACCAACCAGCTGAGCGTAAAGAGTCAGTCAAATAGAAGTGGTTGGTTGAAACAAAATCCTGGTCTGGATTTTTACTTTCTGGACCTGAAATTGCCACCTCTGGCATTTTCCCATCTAAAGACAGCATCCATACTACTTTTAACTTTTTTATCAGTCTTGTAAAGTATGAATAAACTTATTGGAGGAATGTGAAACTGGCGCTAGTGTTTTGTAGACCTGTTGCTACGATGCCTAGGGTGGGTTATTTAATGCTAGATATAAATAACATAGTTTCTATTAACGATATAAGTACACCTGGGATGAACGCTTTCTTCGCTCCTAGAAAAAAAATGAAATGTACCAAGCAGACCAATCACCATCCTTGCGGTCTGCGTTGCTGTGACGTGTAATTCCTTGGGAGGTGCATGTCAGACTACGGTGTAGGGTCCACAGCTATGCAGTACTTATGGCGTAGATTCGACGCAGATGTGTAAATCAGCCTTGAGGAGATACTGATAGACAGTTCTACCAGCCAACAGGAAAAGCCCAAGCAATAATATCCCAAGGAAACAGAAAACAGACATTAAAAAAGGTTTGGATTTTAATAGAAATATCTTTATATATCCAGAATCTGAGAAATACAAAAAGTGCATTTAACACATCCAAGACCCCGTGGGCTCTATGACCAGACAAAGTACCACATTTCGCATTGTGCTGCACCTGCTCCACACGGGAAAAAGAAAGGGTAGAGGGGCTCAGATTCTTTTTAGGTAAATGCAGTCAAGACCCGATCAAATGTTCCAAGCCTCACAGAATGCAATTTTCCATGCTATACAGTCACTGCTGTTAACTGACACCTCTGCAGATATGAGATGAGCTATATTTAATTACACGAACTGCAAGACCTGCCACATATCTTCAGATGCTAATTTAAAAAGTGGAAAAGAACAGCAAAATATGTATGCACGTATGTATGTATTTGCAAATATACATACCTGCACACATACATACGCACACACACACTAACATATTACTATTAGCAGTATAACTCTAAATATACTTAAGGCTCTTTGAAGCCCTGAGGATTTAAAACCTAGGAAATCTGGTGGCTTATGTGCTTGCCCTCCACAGGACAGAAAAGAGGAAGCGAAGGGTGGCAACATGATGTAGCGGGGGACCTTGACCAGCACAAATGGTCGGAAGCCAATGTGGGCCTATTCGTAGGAGGGCTGGGGGAACCTTCCCGAATCCAGGGTCGAATGAGCTGTTTGAGGCTGTGGAACCCAGCAATAGGCATTGGACAAAACAAAGTTACAACAGAGGGGGACAGGAGGGTGTGGCCGGGGGTGGGCTGGGTCTCTGCAGGGCTGGTCCAGGACGCTTTTAGGGTGATGCAGCCCTCCTGCAGGTGTGAGCCATAGAAATCAGGATTTGGACCTTCACGTAAGATCTATGTGTGACCTCTTGTGAGAGCAACAGGCAGGTGACTCATACAACCATGGCTGTTTTTCATTCTTGCAGCACTAAAGCAAAAATCATGTTATTTTCAAAAAAAGATATGAAGCGAGATGCAAAACAGGATTTTATATAAAAAAAAATATCATCTTATCGTCTTCCTTCCCAAAGAAAGAACTTCTTGGATTAGACATTTATTTCCAGTACCCTCATTTCCATACTGGAATGAAGCTGCCAGTTGCACCCACTGGCAAATACAAACATCTACAGGGGGGGCATTCAATGAGCACATGTAAAACCTTCTTCTTCTTTTGTTTTTTTTTTCTGTCTGGTGAAATCAACAGCAGGATCAACAGACTCAAGCCTGCATCTTCCCTCTAATCATGGAAAAAGACTTGCAGATTTCCCCAATGTTGGGGACCATCTCGAGTTCGTCTTGAAGCACTGGCCGGTAGTAAAGCCGTCTGTGTCCCCTGGTACGTGCTGTCTAAGCCTCAGCCTCTGAGGCATTGCCTTCACTGAATGCAAAAACTTCACAGAGCTGTTTGTCATAATGTCGTCCTGGCTGTAACGGACAGAGCTATTGTGCTGAGCGCTGACCATTTGGATATCTTGGACGTTGAGCTTATAGCATACGGACCTGCAATGCAAACATTTTTAAACCGCTGTCAGTTAAACAACACTGATGTTAAAGCTCTACACTAGAGTATAGTAGATGTGCATCCTTAACACACAGTAATAAATGCAATCAATGTGAGAGTGTCAAGTTGCAGGTATGTTATTTGCTACAGTTTTGAAGAAAACCATTCTGAGCATTAGAGCATTACCTTTTCACCTAGACAGCACAAAAGGCGTTAAGGCATCTTGGCACCAGCAAATATTATTCCCCAGTTTACTTTGCGGCTGTGTGTTTTATTATACTTTCTTTGTTCATCACATATAACATGGTGTATCTGTCATTTGTCTACTTTTCTGTCATTTAACAATTTAATTGCTTTTAATTAGTTGATTACTTCTGCAAGGATTCTTATCGTGCTTCCTGCCCTGCGTTTTGTTTTGTTACCATAATATCTGATTGGAATGTAATGACTTCAATAGATTTAGAAAACTAAATGCACCCTCGTGTATTTGTTTGTTTGTTTGTTTCACATGTGTCTGTGTGTAGAATAATGGATGAGTATTATGCTTGAATAACATTGAATAACAAAGGCAGTCATGTATTGTATGAATAAAGAATAGAACAGTATATCATTTAATGCAGTTAACCATGTTTAATTATTGGGTCAACATCACTGACACAACCTTGATTGTAGTCTTTCAGCCATATTGTTTGAACTTTAACATTTGAGTAGAACTCTTTGATGTTAAAACTATTATCATTAAATATAATCAAGCTAATTTTATATTGACAGAATTTCAGAAACTTTATGATTACGTTTCATTATTTATAAACAATTCAGCTCATTGATTAAGATATTTGCTAAGAAAATTGCACCTGGCTGAATGCCTTTGATTTCATTATGTCCCTTTTGTTGTGTTGTGTTGTGAAGTGTAAAACTTTGTAATTGTGGAAAAGGGGTCATGGTGGGGGATTATGTAAAATGCCCTAACAGAAGTTAAGAATTATGTAAGTTCTAAATTAGGATGTTATGTAATGGGACCTTGCAAAAATGGAGCTTATATACTAGTGCAATGTACAATGCACAGTATAAGGCAATTGTGTTATATGAGTGCATAGTATAAAGCAAGGACAGTTAATTACTATATTATTATTATTATTATTATTATTATTATTATTATTATTATTTCTTGGGTCCAGTCTTTTCTGTAGGAAAAAGCTCTGACATCGGTTTAGTTGAGTCCGCATTCCATTTTTTGGGGAAAATACATAGAAAGGCATTTGTGTGTCTCTCTAACCTGATACGCTGGGGACGGTGATCTCCTTGCTGGTGTTTCCCTCGCCCCCTTCACTAACGGGCGTTATCTGAATGACGTACTCTTCGTCAATGGGCAGCGCCAGCTCAAGTGAGGTAGTGTTGGTCTCCACCATGCTGGTCCAGCTGTGTCTGCTCTGCTTGTACCTAACCTAGAAAGTCAGACATTCCACTCTCACATCATTTACAATCTCCAACAATATTCATAGACACCAAGGTATTTCAATATCCACAGAAACAAAGGAATTTTACCCAAATGATGCTCCACCAAACCAGGGCTGACCCAACCCTTTTCAGGGCCCCAAGCAAAATTATATTAATTGAGTAGCCATTGACAGGCTGATCAGATGGGGGCCCCCTGGTGGCCAGTGAGCCCTAAGCAGCCACTTAATTTTCTTATGCCTTGGGTCCGCCTTGCCGCAGATTGGACTGATTCACGGGTTACTGTACAAGTGAAGCTTTGAACACACTATCTATCAAAGCAAAGGAGTATAAGCACAGGCGATCACACCAGTGAATCCAAACACGCACTATCCACAGGAAGTGGGGTGTTATACATCACTCAGACACACAACAACGCAAACCACCTCCACAGACCAAAACACAGAAAGACCTTCAACAGGTTCTAGCAAACAAATTGAACAGCGCTGTCACTGCAGAGGAAATTTGGCCCAAATATGGGCATATAACTTTGCCAGTGCTGCTCCAGTGAGGAAAATCTGTTTAAAACGATACATATTGCAAGAAAGAGACAGTTCTGTTAACCATCTTGCTATAACACTGTAGGAAAGAGATGGAGACAAACAGTCTTAATTTAAACAGACTTGGAGTTGTTGGAACTGTTCTGCTTCCAGTATGACCACTAAGGGCCGCTATGTACATTATACATGACTCATTAGTGTCTGGAGATTCCGTGTGAGACGACACTTCACAGGTGCTAATTACTGCCTGCCAGTGTGAGCACAGAGCTCACTGATCTCTAGACAAATGTTCCCTGATAAGCATGCAAGCCCTTGGCATGGGGTAGGCAAATGTACTGTACACAACATATGATAAAAGGCCACTGTGAATTTTTAATATAATTCCGTCAATGCCTCAGTAAGAAAGGTGCTTTGTATTAGTATTTGAATTTAGTTCTGATCTAGCATTTATGCATTATTTGTGTGTGTGTGTAATATATGTATATGGTGCATATATATGTATATGTGTATGTGTGTCTAGGCATGAATTAGAAGACTGCATCCTTATCAGGGTAATATTAGAATATTAGGGACATTCCCACCAGTGGAATTCCTGGTTCTGAGTTCCTGGGCTGTCTTGACTGTCCCACTACACAACAGCAACTGTGATCTTTATGCTAAATACGCAGGGCAGACGATAAAAGCTTGCAGATTTAACTTCACATGTAATTGCGTACGAAATTACACCACCACCCCAAACAATGGTAGATGAACAAGTTTTGGTTCAAAATGGGCCACAGCATTTTATTTGTATTTTATTTTACAGTCTCATGATATGTTTATGATTCATTAACCTGGCCAGCAGATCAATCTTTTGTTTTCTACAGAATAAAAATGATGATGGACGTTATTCTGCAAATAAGCGCTGGCAAGTTTCACTGCTGTCACCTGCGATATGAGACAAAAAATATATCTGCCATCGATTGAATTTTCCAGGTTAGCCCCTATAGAAATTTGCTTTGCAAACATGACATTACATCATGGAAGTATGTATTAGTGAGTACTAAACACAATGAGGTGGATTTTTCTCTTACTCTGTAACTAGTCACTTCTGATTCATTCTCCAGGGCTTTCACCTGGTCCCATTTCAGGATGATCTTTGAATTCGACATCTTCCACATGACTTTCATAGGGGGCTGACTTGGTGCTGAAACAGAGGTGAGGGAGATAAACTGATAGTACCTTTTAAAATTGCTTGTACCTTGATATCTCTTAATTTGTAAAATGTATTCCTTGGCATGACAGCATAGCTATATGACAGCGTCATAGGCGGAGTCACTGGGCTACTCTGTAAGGGACAGCGTCGCGGTGGGACTTCTGGGGTTTCTGTGTAATACAGGGCAGTTATATGACACCTGGGGTGTCTGGGTAAAAAGACCTGGGTTTTCTTGGCAATTCAGGGCAGTGATATGACACTCAGGTATTCACTGGCATGCAGGCCAAAACCTATGAGACTCACGAGGTTTCTTGGTGGTAATATTGACCATCGAGCTACCAGGCCCAAGGCCTGCTGTGTTGTACGCTTTCACGGTGACGAAGTAGGCGCTGCTCGCCTGCAGCCCACTCAGCACTGCTGATGTTCTGTTTCCCACAGTCCTCATCACACTGGCCGTTTCCTCTCTCTCCGTCTTCCCCCAGTACCTCAACTGACACATACAAAAGGGGCAGAGTTTCACTCACAGGGCAAGTGCGACATTCACTCTCCATGATAAGTTTGGCACATTCATCAAATACACATAAGAGGGAATAAACGTATGAATGTTACAAGTACTATAAAATGTTGGAGACTGGCAACAGATGTGAATCAAATAAACTGGTAGGTGAAACTGGGTCTACCACTTACCTCATATCCTAGGACTCTCCTTCTAGTCTGCCATGACAAGGGCTTCCAGGTGACCTCGATCTCGGACGCAGAAAGGCTCCTGGCCCGAATCCTGGAGGGAGCTCGGTTGGGCTCTGCAGGATGACAGCGTCGATTAAAAGTTAGGCAACTGACTGTGGTACTCACTATACTGTTTCAGTCTATGGGCCTACAGTCCATCTTCATTATGGCAGACCTGACAGATATGTTGATCTTCTCCTTTTCCTCCCAGCCTGTCTTCCTGGAACCTTATCTGGATCCACAGGCGTCTAGACCTTTGTGGCAAGCACAACCCCAGACAGCACAAATGTCTGCAAGGTGCTGGCATTTAACTCCTATTGTGTAGATTACCATCTAACTCTGCTGACCAAAATACCCCAAAATGATGCCTTGTTTATCTTCAAAGCTTTATCTGAAATCTTCAAGAGCTCCCAGCCTAAAGCAGAACCACAGATGACTGCATGCTGTGCCATGTACTAAATTCCAGTCGGGAGGACCCAAACCCAGGGGGCTACAGACACATTTCAAAATGCGTGACATCCCCCGCCCCCGCCCCCCCGGCGGGGCGCCCCCCCCCCGGGCCGGGGGCGCCGGGGGGGGGGGTGGTGGTGGGTGGGGGGGGGCGAGGGGGAGTCGAGATGT
>JAODLD010000113.1:29232431-29255501 GCA_026781065.1 Mormyrops boulengeri
ATTTTATTAATTCCAGTGGGGTGGACCCAAACCCCTGGGGCTAAATAAACATTTCAAAATGCTTTTAATTAAACCCCCCCCCCCCCCCCCACACACACACACACACTCTGCCGAATGCCTCTGCATCATTAATTTTGCTGGACTTTCACCATAAAACATACTTCACTTAATTTAAAGTGATGCTTTTTCAGATCTATACAGCCAGGCTTATTCTGAGGCATGTCAAGTCCAGCGCCTCACTCAATTAATCAAAATAAGCTCATCTTCAGTAACTGAAGCTGCCAAATCATTTATTTTTACCGCTTTCACTGTCCTACCTTCTTCTGCAGAGTAGATGGTGGTGACAGGCCCAAAAGGCCCCTCCCCCTTGTTGTTGTAAACACCCACTTTCACTTGGTACGGCGTGAATGGTAAGACGCTCTCATTCTTGAAGGTGTAACGGGAGGTGTCCGCTGAGGGGACGGCTGCCTGCATCCATCCGGTGGCACCATTTGGGCGGAAGGCCACAACATAGCCGAATCCAGGCCCTGCCTGCAGCTCCTCTGGGACAGGCTGAAGGCACCGGGAGACATTTGCACACAGAAAACTCACATTAGCATGTAACAGTAACAATGTGACCACCACACAACAACTGGTCGTCCAGTATTGCTTTCACCTACACATAATGTACTGTACAAAGTCTTAGGCAGCGAAAGGAAATGATGTTTCTTACATTACATAAACCTATGACGAGAACTTAGCCATTTCACAACCTCAAAAGTTCAAAATCCAAGTATTTGCAATTCCAATATATGCATGTATTTGTGCAACTTATCCACTAGTACACCTTGTCTGAGTAATCAAAACCTCATGAAGCTGTTTCGCTAAGTTAATTAAATGTGCTGTTGGTGAAATTTAACAAATAATTGGAATTGTTGGGTTTCCCCAGAGGAGAGTTTTGGGAAGCAAAGCTGTAGTCTCTGCCCCATCCAACAAGATAACAGTAATTGTGAATGGCATTTTGGAGAACACAATTCTAATATTCCCTTCTTAATCACAAGTGTTATTCTAAAGAAAATTCAGGAATAATACTTGGGCAGCCCTAACCTCAACCTATAACAGTCTGCTAACCTGAACAAGCGTAAAAAGTCTTATTACCAATTTCCAAACAAGCAATATTCAACGGTACACTTTGCATGTGAAATTGCCTTGTCATTTCTTATCTAGAAATTTTTATACAATGTAGAAAAGATCCGTGTTATGCCCCTGAATGTACAAAGTTACTACTGCACGTGCTCGGAGCACTAAGTTTTGGACCTAAAAATGCAAAATTACCGTCATTGAAGTTATTGAAGTTACTGCGAGAGATGTGACATTCCTCAGTCACAGAGATAGCAACAGTGAGGGAGGCTGGTTACCAAGACAAAGACGGGCAGTGGACCCAAGCCAAGGTTTTTAATATTAATGATATAGTATGCACTTACGCTAAGAAGTATTATATAACTAATATTTCTAAATGATTTTATGTCATCAGAATCATTTTCTGTATTGTTTTTGGCTTACATGTCATACGAGAGTTTCTGCATTTTTTCCGCAAACTCCAAAAATGTTCCCATTTAATTGTTCATGGGCAACTAGTGAATAACCAAAAACACAGACGTCAAATTCACTTATGTGAAAGGGTTACTGTACTTTTTCTTGTATTACTGTTTATTTGTATATATTCTAATGCTAAATGTTTTTATGAGCAAATATACATTTATTTTGCAGATAATTATTAAACATAATAAGACTTATGTCCAGTACTACATATTTTTAGTTCTTCCTTTTTTAGGTCTCTTTAGTTAATATTCTCCCTGGACCAGCTTTTAAGAGAAATCAGGGAATCATTTTCAGATTTTTTGACAAACTGGATATTTCCAATTCCACTGGAATAATCACCAGCACAGCATGTGTTTATGGAAAATTCTTTTGATTTGAACATGTTAGTGCCACATTAGCTCTACGCTCCACTCCTCCACGGATAAAGCATCCACTAACATGGATTCTGCCATCACTTCAGTGAAATTCAAACCAATGGGATCCCTTACAAAAAGATAAATGGCACAAGTTGCCTTGTGCCACTCAGATCATCAGTGACAGAAACACATAACCAGTGCTTCTCTTCCACATCATTTAACAATAGCTATAACATCATACCTTTTGAGAATTTCCAGGGATCATTCCAACTGATGTCAGCTAACAAATTTATAGCTTCTTAACAGAACAGACTTTCTTAACTACAGCAAAAAGAGCCTGATTTGCATCCCAAACAGAAGGAAATACGTCTCTTATAGAGCTGGGTGATATGGCCAAAAATGTCACCGCGATAAAAGTTTTCGAAGATGTTGATATTGATAATTATCATGATAATTGTCAAATTATTGGTTCTTTCCACTTGTACAGGCTGATTTTTATTCCTGAGTTTATCTGAGTTGGGGTTTGGGAGCTTATCAAAATACATACATACAGTATACAATTACCTGTCATATAACGAGTAACTAGATGACGGCCACATCAAGAAAATGTAAAGTGAAAATGTAAATGATTTTTAAAATAATTATACAAATAAAATTAATATGTTGAATAATTTCTGGTATTGTTATTCTTTTGCGACTCAAAACACTATCCTGTTTGTATAGGAGGTCATGATATGCTTAATTTTCGCTTGCAGTAAATAAATGAACAGCCTGAGCAAAACAAGGACTAAGGGGTTTTAAGAACTTACCACGAACGTTCCCTCAAAGTCCCTGAATGTTCACTGGACGTCCCATGGACATCCTAATGGCATTTAAAGGACTCCACAAAAATCATCTAGGGAACGTTCGTGCTAACGTTTGGAGGATGTCCAGGACACTTTATTTTGTTAACTAAGAAACACCTGTCAAACAGAAGTGATGGCCGAAACGACGCTTCTGGAACAATTTGCTCTATTAACTGACCCCACTAGATGGAGCTCTCTGTTTTAAAAAGGGGTCAAAGCACGACGAAAAGGAAACCAAAAGTGCCACGTGTACCAAATAGCTTTTCGACTTTCCATTTTCATTACCCTTTTTGAAGGGGTTGCTTTGGACTTACTTGCTCTCCCATTGAGTTGCCCTGTTTTTTTGACAATTTTCTGCTGGTGCTGACAATTAGTAATGGAGAAAATGATGTCATTTCATTGTGTTGCAAAACATATGGTTGGCAACACGTTGGGCCATAAATCATAAGGAACTTTTATCGAGCATCTGTCGCATCCATATCGAGCAATATTTGTATCTCAATAATTATCGTTATTGTTTTATCGCCCAGCCCTAGTTTCTTATTTAGGCCTTTCATTACTCCTTGATGGTAATATTATTCTCTGATTACCCAACATTTATTACTGAAGAGTCATCAGACTGTCCGTATGCAAACAGTAACTAATTATTAAATACAGGGTTGTGTTGGCTTGAAGACTATCCTGGGAAGTACACTATACCCTCTCAGAAAAAAGGGCATAAATTTGTACCTTTGCTTGTCACTGGGGCTGTACCCTTGTAATTGTACCTTTTAAGGTATAGAAATGGACTCTGAGGAAGATCGCAAAGGTACAAACAGCATTAATGTACCATCAATGGAACAGAAATGTTCCTCAGTACCTTGAAAGGTGCAATTATCTACACCTAAGGCTACTATTGGCAGACCCTTGAGGGTACAGCCCCAGTGACAAGCAAAAGTACCATTTTATACCCTTTTTCTGAGTGTAGATGGGACATTAGTCATGGTTCTTAATGAAAAACACACCACATTAAGGGAACATAAATGTTTTTTTTCCACCTTCAACCTACATACCTATTCCTACCGATGAACATCTTCAGTCATTGACGAACGCGTATGTGCCTTTGTCAATGTGTATCAATGTGTTTCTGAATACAACTGTATATTTATGTCTGTATTAGTCTGTCAGTAGGTGTGTTATGGATCACTGCTACTCCAATTAATTTAGCAAATAATTCCTCAATGTTGGCATAGCATCCAGATTTCAGGACCTAACATCTCCTCACATGATCTGGCAGCAGGCATTTGTAAACAGTCGCAAATATATTAGCGTTCACCTACAGTACCTTGCAAAGGTCTCATGCAGTCTCAAAGGCAATGTTTCAACCTATCTGTCTGGGCAGTAAAAATAAATTGGCTCAGAAAAAAAACACACAGTTAAACTTTAGAATATATGCCAATTAAGAGTATCACAGTAAGAGCTAACAAGAATTTCTTCTCCAAAAAGTTGCTGATATCTAGTTGGATGGCTATATGAATGTCACTTCAGTTCCCAAACTTCTCCTTACGGATACCTCAGCCATTCCATGTATTCCCTAAATTTCACCAGCAGCTCACTTAATAAACTATTTAAATTAGTGAACAAGTCAATGAGGTATTGATTAACCATATGAGGTGTGCTAGTGGTCAAGCTAAAAAATACATGGGTGTGTTGGATATTTTCTGCAAATACTGGAGTGATTTTAGCTTTTGAAATGGCTAATACTATGACAGACATCATAGTTTTACACCGACAGGAGGTCTTTTCTTTGACTTTTGCACAATACTTTATATATATATAAAAGTAAATACGCTGCAGCATTTAATTAAATACAGGGAAAGACATAAAAGGAGAAGAAATGCACTGTAATAGAGGTGGGTTACTGTGACATTAAAACCAAAAATTTCCTTAGTTTATAGACAACTTTTGACATCAAAGGATCAAGTTTGCCCTGATCCCAGCTTACTCCTGGTTCAAATGCGATACTTTGAAAAAGACATTTTTTAGAGCCAGATGATAAATGACTAATGCTCCCATATAACAATGTAGAGGCAGGGAGATGGGAGCTGCTAGGATGTAGCTTTAGCTGCTCAGGAACCCTGTGCTTTTAATTAGATTATTAAAAGCTGAAAGACAATTTCTTCTTCCCCCAGGGGACAGCTCTCCTTACAGCCCCTCTGTTGCTGAAGTGAAAAACAATAAATCAGGCAGGCCATTGTTATCGCTCGGACAAAGGAAACACCGGACAGAGAAAAATGAACTGCTGCAGTGTGAGGCCCTCGGGGCTCTGCATATGTACTGGGTGCGGCAGATGCCATGCCACTAAGTTACGCTGCAATACTGTTATAGAGCAGGCAAGATGACTTGCATGTCCAGTGGGCTGGAGCACTTTTTCCAGCTCAGTGTTTCCCTCTTCTTCCAGCTTACGGTTTTACCTCTGTTTTGTTCCCCATAACACAAAATACCCACAATAATTAAAAGAAGTGGCTCACTACCATTCCCTGTGTCATGCAGCTGTGTTTGCTCACTGTGAAAGCCAGAACTTGTGCAGGAATGTAGAAGCCTGACGGTGTAGTAAATAAGCAACCAAGGGTGGTGGGTATAGAGCACAAATATCTAGAGGTGTCCTACATAAAGGATTTAGGCTATTAGGCTCAGAAGTACACTTGGCTTTGGGTGTAGCAAAATGCTGTGGCAGAAGCAGGCCATTTTACATCTTTAGCTACTATTGTTAACTTATTAGGAGCTTATTATTTGTGTATCATATTGTATTAACTCAATTCTGATTCCAACCGAATCACCACACCATAAAATAACTGCAGTTTTAACAACAAATTAAAGTGTCTGGAGCCATCGGGTGCTAACAAAACTCAGTGCTCTTTGCAGTGGTTGCACTGGGAACATTTCACTATAGCAGCTGGCTGTGCCAAAATTTTTGCCACCGTGGCAGAAAACATCTATCCAACCAATCAATCATCTAATCCAGCGCCTTGGGGACTCGCTCTGGAAGCCCAATTCCAACCCCCGTGCAGGTATTACAGAATTCAGCTGGTTAACGGCACTAATAGGCTGTATGACGCTGTCATTTAGCAGACGCTCTTTTGGTGCTCTAATGCATTAAATTTACGCAGATATTTTCCAAGAAAAAGAAATGAGGTAGGTAGACAGAGGGGGTAGTTATGAGGGGTGGTTAGGCAGGGCTATCATGACATTAGTCAGGAGGGGGTAATAACGCATCCCTCTACTCACTCTCTTATTCCTTATTCACACACACACTGAAACCAGCTTTTATACCGCTATTTTACCGTCATGGTGTTGTGTGGGAATGACAGCAAAATGGTAAAGTCTACCCGTTAATCTATCCCCAGGCGACCTAGTAACATTAGCTGTGACTTGCTGAGACGGCTACAGTGTGAATGCGAAAGCATAACCGACCCCAAACCACCTCAGCTACATTGCCCCCATGCCAAACCTCTTGATCCACAGGAAACACTGCTTTGTCATTGATGCTGCAAATATCTAGGATTTCAAAGGGATGTAACACCATTCTTCCATGAGAGATTTCATGTTATTGACATTGGTAGAAACGGAGGCAGTATGCTCTGCTGCAGAATCTCCCACAAACTTTCAGGTGGGCTGAGACGTGCAGGCAGGGACAGACGTGACACAAGCTTTGCATTGGTTCCATGCTCATCAAACTGGAGTATTGGGAGTAATGGGAGTATTGTTACCTTGATTGGTCTCACTTCTACAGAAAGGAAATGATTCACCAATCGCTCAGATTGGCTTGGGCCTAAATCATACTACGAACATGCACCTCATATATAACAGACCTGCCAGATCCCTCAACCATAAGAAACAAGGTTTCTTCTATCACCTGGCAAACATGTATTTTTCTCTTTATAGAGAACAGGGTTTACAGACAGCTACCCGTGAGACTTTTTTCAGCTGCCCAGTGCAGCAGTATCTGTAATAAGGTTTTTATGCACCAGTTCAGTCACCTCTCTGTGGACTGTTCAGTAGATTATAATTGGTTAAACTGCTAGTTCGCATTTTTCATTCCCAGCCAAATTATTAACATTTGCATCACTTTTCATTTTGAAAGTACGGACATATGTGCTTTTCCAACAATCGGTTAGGTTTCTCCCAAAGTTTCATACCAACATTATGTTAGTCACTGCTGCTGGTGACCCATCAGCCCGTTGAACACTCTATGTGTGCTATAATTATCAGGCCTCTCTCAAACACCCCATAATGCTTCCTTTAACCATGGTTACAAAAACAAGAGATCACTGCAGCTACTGGGATCTTTTAAACATGACCCTCAGCATGGTGGAATGTTAACTGCTTAATAAAACTCACAAATAACACCTGTGTGGAAGCATCTGTTTAAAATACTGTGTTTACCCTGCATTTACTAATCAGTTGGCTTCATTTATGCAGTTATTTCATCGTTTTATACTTTTGCATTTTCATATTATTGAGGAATGTTATATGGCTAGCCTCTGTCTAGTAGAAAAGTAGTATAGAAGATGGGTGGATGGATTGATGGATGGATTGATTAAATTGCTGGGTTCTACTGAGCCCAAAGCTGTGGGGGTCTGGAATACTGTACATCAGCTTAGGTGGAGGAAGTTCTTCTTCTGAGGAGCACAGCAATATGACACTAAGGGCTTGGTACATGTGATTCTACATCATGTCGTCTTACCTCCCAGGTGATGACCAGCTCCGAGCGACTTCCCCCTCCTCCACTTACATTGGCAGGTGTGACCTTAGGCACTAGAGGATGGGATGGAATATAAATGACATTTCCTGGGTAACACATTTCAAATGGAAAAAGGCCAAGGTAATGTATTCAAATTAGACTCAAACACTTGGATGCACATCAGCTTGCTTTGTGGTTTTACTTGGACCTGTCAGAATTTGTATAAAATTGCTCACGTAAAATGTCTAGCTATACGCTTCCCAAAAACTATATATGACTGTTAAGAGAAGAGAAGCAAATGAGAAGTAGTTGTTTACGTAGCTTGTAAGAAACCAAGATTACATGGAAATTGCCTGCATTTTGGGGACAGTGATTGTTATCATTTATCTGCCCTTGCTCTAGTATACATTTATATACATTCCTGTATGTTTATTTTCTACACGACAAAAAAACCAATTTGGCTAAAAATATGTCGGTATTTCAAATTGGACACAGAAAGAATTTTACTATGAATATTTAAGCTGATCATTCATACAAAAACAGCCGAAAGAATATGGTAAAAATAAGAAATTTAATTCGGTCTTACATGCATCTTTGGTGCGTGCTTGTTTTGAAGGCTTGCTGGGCTCCCCAGTGCCCACAGTGTTGGTTGCCAGGACACGGAACTCATATTCCACCCATGGGTTCAGGTCTGTCACCGTGGTCATCAGTTGTTGCCCCCCCAGCTCCTCGGGAACTGAGCGCCATGCACGCACAAACACACACATACGTTTGTATTCATGCCTCTGTAGGGACCATCCGTTCACTTCTATGGGAAAAACCTTAACCCCTACCCAGCCTTAAGCTAAACTATAAGTACCCAAAACAAAATACAAGACTTTTGGCATTTTTAGTTTTCTGATTGTATTCAAAGATTTTTATAAAACTGAGCTTCCCCTTGTGTGCACCAAAAAAATTACAGGTTTTTATCACATCGTGGGGACATTTGATCCCCACAGTGTATATACACATACATTACATATGCATTACTTTACATATACATTACCAGCACCCCCGCCCCCCACACACACACACTCAAAATTAATTTACAAAACAGCAATAAGCCTGTTCATAACATGTACAGTATAGAGTAGGGGGCATGGACTGATTTGGTGGGTCGCCATACAAAGAGCTAAAACAACAGCCCAGATGCTTGCTCTCGCTAAGAAAATGACCATGCCATTTCAGTTCATGCTTAGCTAACACTAACGGGCCAGTGAGTTCAGCTAGTTTATGCATAGTGCACTGCTTCACAACAGCTAACACTCACTGCGTAACAACACCGGACTGCTTGTTTTTCCCTCCAAGTTCACTGTGTGACATTAGGCTACACAAGAAACAGCACACATGCAAGCTGCCCATCACCCATGGGCACACGAGGGCCAGCAAGGGATATGCGTACCTGTGGTGACGGCCTGCCAGCCAAGGGAGAAGGGGCTCCTGGCCTGGACCGTGAAGGTAGCGATGGGACTCTGATTGTCCAGGCCAGGCCTCCAGGAGAGAGCTACAGTAGTGTCACCAATGTCCTCCACAGTGAGGTCAGCAGGAGGACCAGGGGGACCTGAAATGGAAAGGAGATTCTAACTGAAAGTTGAGAGCAGGGCTGATTACTGAGGCCTCTGACATGTTACCACAGTACAAACTCCAAGACCTGTGAAAAACAGCCAGCCACATGCTTTTCTAAGTGACTTATGAAATCTCTGGGACTTGGTTTCAAGTTTCTACGAGGGTTTCATGTATGCAGACTTTGCATATTCTCCCTGTGCCATCGTGAGGTTTTCTCCAAGTGCTCCAGTTTCCCCTCCCAGGCCAAAAGCATCCTGAGGTCAGTTGGAGTTACCAAACTGCCCATAGTATGACTGAATGGTGCGTGAGTGTGCCATGTGATTGGTTGGTGCCCCATCCTGGGTTGTTCCCTGCTTTGTGCCTGTAGCCTCTGAGATAGGCTCCAGACCCCCTGTGACCCTGGAGAGGTTAAGTGGTTACAGAAGATGGAGGGAGGGATGTAAGAGGTGATCTCCTGGGACTTTCACATACAACAGTCTCTGAAATTTATTCAGAATGGTATGAAAAATGCCTGAATGTGTTAGTGTGCCTTGCAATGGGTTGACACCCCATCTTGGGATGTTCTCTGCCTTGCAGACATAGGCTCCGGACCCCTTGCAACCCTGAATAGGACAAGCAGTTACAGAAAATGAAAGGATGAGATGGATTTAATGATTTCTTAAAACTTGCTTCCAAAATATGCTGTGCAGTGGTGGTGTTCTCATTGACCTAGATTTTGCACATTTTGAATATGTGAACCACTAAGTGAACAACATAAAATTTTTGAATAAGCCCTGTTTGATTTGTGGGTTGGTGGTGATCAGATGTAAGTAAAACATTGCACGTTTTATGTGGCGTGACTAGGAAATCTTTCTCAATATAAACAAAGAAAAGAAAATGACAACCATTTTATATAGAAAACAACAGCTCAGAGCCATGATTTTTCAAGAGTTGTGCCGGGATATGCTACCCAAAGGGTTTGGTAAACCATGGCAGGTGTTACAGAGCAAGTGGAAAGCACTGAAGCAGGCATATCCAAAAAATGGTGGTACGAGAATTTTGAAGATAAAATGATTAGTTCTTCTAGAGTGACTAACTCGTGGGAAGCCCTCTCCATTTTGAAGTATGTGTCAGGGTCCGTCTTTATCAGTCCTGTTGTGTTCGTATTTGGTCAGCAGAGGTCTTTGCTGGCCATCCCGTTTCCTCCTCTCTAGTTCCAAATCACTCATTCCTGTCCTTCATTTGGTCTTCATTACCCCTGTATATAGATATGTGATGTTCCACAGTACAGTCATTGTCGATGATAGTGCTGTTAGATGTTAGTGCTGTGTGTCTGTTCACCTTCATGGTCAGTCAGTGTTCCTGACATCCTGTTGTCCTGAACCATATCCCAGTTCATTTCTATGGGAAAAACCCTAACACACACACACACACACACACACACACACGCAAACACTTAACCATAAGTAACCAAACAAAATATATCTTTTGGCATTTTTAGTTTTTTGATTGCATTCACGGATCTTTGTGGGGACCTGAAAAATGGTCCCCACAACATCAAAAAATCAGGTTTCTATCGCATTGTGGGGGACATTCACTTCATCTAAAGGCTGATCTATACTCTCCGTCCTTTTCATTGTCACAGTATGAGACATGGATCTTAATCTCGTGTGATGATAAACGGTAAGTATTATTCGCATGGCATCTATTAATGGAAAAACATCCTACTCACAATTTAACTTTGTCAACATATCAAATATCCATTTATAATTTGCACAAAACACCAATTGACAGCTAGTGTTAAAACTTAGATTCTAGTCAGTGCAGCTGGCCCAAAAATATCTGCAGGTTTGGTGTGATCATACGGTACCTCTGACTTCCACACTGGTTGAAATGGAGACGCTGTCCACTTCAGTCTGCACTACGCAAGTGTATTTCCCAGCATGCTTCAGCTGAATGTTTCTGATCATGATGTCACCTGCTGAGTGCTGCTAAAGGAAACAAACAAGATATAACCAAGCCAGTTAAAAGCCTGATTGCACACAAGTCCCCTTTCCCAGCTACTGAAAAAATGTGGAATCAATCAAGGAAATGCTAGTAATAATAAAAAGCAAACATCATATTTAAATCAAAATGAGATAAAATTTCATTGCTGAATAAAAAGATAGGATATGAGGATTTAACGTTTGGCTTATGCAGTTGAACTGAGGAAAATGACATATATGTAGAGTTCCAATGAGAAAATGGTATATTTTAAGATCAGACTAGAACTGATACAGTCTTGCATCCAGCGAATCCTTACTGCCGTCACCCTGTACTGTAGCTCCTACCTATCCTGCTGCACCCACTTTGCTCTCTGCGCCATAATCGCAATTAATTCCTGACACAAGGTCATCAAAGACTAAAAGCTCTGTTGACAGCAGCGACAAATCCTGAAAATGTTCACACTGCATAGATTAATAACATAATAATCAAATCTGTCGTCCAAGTATCTCTAGTTATTACTTTATTGTGTAATTATCATTCAAATAAATTATCTGCCTGTCATACTGTTCAGGGAGAAAAAGATATTTTACAATTTTTCTATTCTTGAGTGAAGTATAATTGGAGTTTGAAAGAAAAATAAGGAATTTGGAATTTGAAAAAAGAATATTGACCCTGGCCAACCACATTTCAGATTCTCATGCCTTTAAAATGGGGAGTTAACCTGGTTTTGAAAATGATTCAGTGACAAAAAAAGGATGAAGATATTAATGAAGATTTGAAATGAGACACTCTTCATGGCTCAAGATAAGATAAGATGAGATAAGATAAGATAAGATAAGATAAGATAAGATAATCTTTATTAATCCCATAGATGGGAAATTTGCATTGTTACAACAGCCAAATGATGATGTTAATCATCAGTGGTGGATATTGTGGGCATTTTTCCTAAATTATGGGAAATAGTAAGCACTTCTTAAAAATGTTCTTACCAGCTCATAAAATTAGACGTCATTTAATCTTCACACTTGCATTATTTTATTTGTTTATTTATGTGTTTATATAAACACAGCAGTTTGGTGGAATCCCATCATATAGGCACAGTGTAGAACTCAGCTGAAGGCCAAGACCTGGCTCAAAGTGGATTTGCTGCATATTTAAAATGATGGAATGTTTAGGCAAGACGGAATAAGTAGTTCCACCCCATTATTTTGATTAAACCAATGGGATATTTTCACTGCTGCAGTCATGCAAATAAAACGACGGACTTTGTACCCGAGTAGGAAGTCCACAAACCAATCAAATATTTTTATCAGGTGATTTACAGTACAAGCTGACTGATGTGAGAGAAAAACAAATGCAGACTCATCTAGTTTATGTCTTACCTACATATCACATATCAGGAGTTTCCCTGCATGACATTCATCTAAGATCCACTTATGTGTCAGTGTTACACATATAGCTGCCTTCATTGGCTCTTCTGCTCAAATTTACTAGGGGAATATAATAAATCTCTGTCCAGTTTTACTGATAGGTTTTGGTCTGTTACCAGAATCATAAATAAATTGAAGCCAATTTTTAACATGGAAAAAAAATTGCTCTCTGACATTCATTATGCATGACTCCCTTTCTGTAGTGTGGCCACAGTTCTTTTTTTCCTAATCCTGGAAAGTAATGCCACAGAAAATAGATGAAGTCCATTAAGCGAGGTGTTTTTCAGAGAGCACCTGTCGCTTTCAATCTCACGGGGACATCATACATTAAGGTCTACTCACCCCGCCCACTTTCTCAAAGTAGCCGCCATGGGAGCCAAAATGCAGAGGCTGCTGGCCGAAGAACCAGGAGAATTTCAGGTCCAGGGAGGCATCGTGGGACACCTGACAAGGCAGGACGACGCTCTCGCCCACGGTGACATCCAGATTTGTTGGAGGTGTCAGGATGATTGTTGGCTCTACAAAACAAAACAGAACAAAACAAAGCAAAACAAAAAGGTATACCTTGTTTTGGGAAAACGCCAATTAAATGCAAAATAAATAAACATATGCTGCAAACGAGACCTCAACAAGACGCCAGTTATGCTAATTTACCCAGACACGGTGCTTATGGACTGGAGCCACAGCGTAGTTGACTCTGTGAACCAGCAGTGATTTGTATGTATTACAAAACATGACAGGGACAGAATATTTGCATTAGGAAAAAAAGATTTTTAAGACGCCCTTTGATCAATAAAAATATTTCATGTCTAGATTCCTAATGTGAAAATCAGCCATTTATGGCAGCGCTAACATGACAGAGAAAATGGAACCAAGATGCGTTTATACTAAGGCACCTGAGTGATTTGGGCCACTGAGACATATTGGAAGGGTTTCCACATGCCCCTCTTTCCTTGTGTGACGAGTCGCTCCTGATATATTGGGTATGATATTTAAATGTTATTCTGCAACTCTTTAATGTGCATGTGAGATTTTCACCTTTTAAGACACTTCATGTCCGGAGGGAAAGCTAGGTAGCTGTATACCTCCCTACATATTTTACCATTAATTATAGTCATCAGTCTTTAACAAATGTTTCCATGCACAATGAAAGAAGCATTAAAACAATTAGCAAGGAATACAAAAGTATAATGAGATCTTTTAAATTGCAGTTGAGGAGGTGTAAATGAGATCCACCAATCACTTTAAAGCACTTCAAATCCTTAAAGAACTAAAGTCGTATCAAGAACCCTATCTTTTGTTATCAAAAGGTCAAACCCCTATAAAACATAATTCAATCTTCCAGCTTCAGATCTGAAATCTATCCCTAGGCTCACGTTAATCTTATTTTGTTGACATTATTTCTAAGTGGTTCACCTTTAAATTCTGAACATCTTTATGATTTTTGTGCACTGATAGACATGGGTGATTCCACGATCATGGTGCCATTTACATTCAACTGACATTACATTTGCCAATATGCATTTTACAATTAAATTAGGTACCCTTCATGACAACATACATATAAGTAGTAAAATGAAAAAAAATAATCAAAATCTAACTCCACGGTTTAAGAAAAAAGCATCCCTCTGCTCTCCAAGCACACTGTACCTTGGAAAATAAATATTAAAGTGCTTCAAAAATCTTCTTTTTGGATTATGATGTAGATTCATGTAAAATTTCAGGCTTGAGACATATTTGGTCATGAGTCATCATAAGTTATGACAATATGTATTTTAGTTGTTCTTATAATATTGACTTTAACAAAACAAAACAGAGGAAACACAGAGGAAACAAATCCGTTTCTGTGCACAAAGGTAAATAAACTGCCGGGACAGCTTCCACAACCAGACATTACACTACTTTGTTTTATGAGACCCTAGTTGAGAAAATTTAAAGCAAATATAAGTACGCAAAGTAGGATTAATAAAAGTAAATAATTTCCAAAACAATCAGAAAAAAATGCTAAGAAGTTTCAAAGATTTTCATAGAACTCCTGGGGATTTTCAAAGGTGGGAAGAAGGATTGGATACATGGGGAGACATGATGTATATAAGATTCTAACAGGTCTGGATGCTGTTCAGCCAAATGGCTACTTCAATATTAGTTTAAATACTAGAACTCGTGGCCATAAGTGGAAATTAGCGGGAGAACATTTTTAAATGAATTTGAGAAAGCACTTCTTTACACAGCGTGTCGTTAGAATATGGAATAGTCTCCCTGTTAGTATAACGCAAGCTAAAAAAACCCTGGGTTCCTTTAAATCTGAGCTAGATAAGATTTTAACAACTCTGAGCTGTTAGTTAAGTTCTCCCCAAATGAGCTTGATTGGCTGAATGGCCTCCTCTCGTCTGTAAATTTCTTATGTGCTTATAATTCAAGATTCAAGAGTCTTTTTGTCGTATGCAAAGTAAACAGTTCCACTATGCAATGAAAATATCACTCCACATGTCCTTCTAGTAAACACAAATTAAACACAAAACACAGATCACAAGTACAAAATAAGGTGCATGCAGTAAAACAATAAATACAATTACAATTATAACAATAAATACGCAGAAATGGTGCAATGCAAACATGGTCCAAATATCGAATGAGTGGGTAAGAGAAACAGATAGACTGCTGGCCATTCGTATGTGCCAGGATTTTAGTGCAAAAAAGCAGCACTTCACTGGCTGGAGGTAGACTGTGTTAACAGAATGTGTAGGGGTGAGGGTCAGTGGGAAAAAGTCATTCACAAGCCTGAAAGCCTGTGGGTAGCAACTGTTCTGTAGTCTTGTGGTTCTTGATTTCACACTCTTGTAGTGTCTTCCTGATGTACGAGTGTGAATAAGCTGTGCTGGGGGTGGGTACTGTCCTTTATGATGCTACGGGTCCTCCTGATGACCCTGGTGTGATAAATGCTCTCCAGAGCTGGAAGAAATGTCACTCAGATGGTCTGGATAGTTCTTATCACCCACTGTAGGGCGTGGCTATCCTGTGAAGAGCGGTTTCCCAAGCAGACTATAATGGCGCCGGTAAGAATGCTAAACATTGTATCCCTAGAGAAATTGCTGAGGATTCTGGAAGGCATGCCAAGTTTCTTAAACCTTCTCAGGAGGTACAGACACCGTTGAGACTTCTTCATCACTTGATCGGTGCTGTGAGACTGAGTGCGATCCTCGCTGATGGGAACGCCAAGGAATTTGAAAGTTTTCACTCTCTCCATTGCTGCCTCATGAATATGCAATGGTGTGTGCTGCTTCTGACTTTTCTGTGAATCCACAATCATCTCCTGTGTCTTGCTGGCATTGTTGTCCTGGCACCACGCCACCAGATCTATCACCTCCCTCCTGTAGTCTCATCACTCCAGTCATCAGTCCAATAGCTGTGGTATCATTAGCAAATTTAATAATAATTGTGTCTTTCTGGGAGGTAATGCAGTTGTAGGTGAAGAGGGTGTATAGAAGGGGACTTAGCATACAGGTGGGGGTCCCTGGGTTTGTAGTCTGTTTGTTGGTGGTGTGGTTCTCAATTCAGACCAGGACAATGAAAATACCTACATCTCATACTCTCTGTTTTGTGTACTGCAAAATTTTTGGATAATGCAACCGTATTTGATTGTGAAACAAGCATGTCCAAACCACATAAAAATCTTGTCTTCGGTGAGTAGAAGCTCCACCTTTTGAAAGTCAATCTAGAAGACTTTCTGGATGCCATCACATGTGACACTGAAAGTTTAAATTGCAAGTATTGGGAGGGTTTTGGTTTTAAGGACTTCTCTTGCCCAATCTCTAGCCAATACAATGCAGAGAGTTCTGTCACCAGTGGACAACTGTATAGAATATAACTATAGAATATAAAAATGATGCTAACAATGGAACCTGAAATATCACAATCAAGAAAGTGTTCCAAAACAGAATATCGGAACATGTTCCTAATTAGTATAAATGGCACGCATTTAAGATCTACCATAAGGGTTCACCAGGAAGTTGGGCAGTTATTCTGGCCCATGGTCAACTTGTGTATTCTAACATTAGCATGTGCATAACACATCAAAAGCTGAGGGGTATAACACAAAACATCATTGAAAAGACCACAGGAATCACCACATCACCAACGAAAAAAGACATTAAGATGCAAAACCCAGGTGTAGAAAAGTGGTGTGTTGTGGAGCACAATTGGAGGGAACAGGTCCTTATGGCCATCCAAAGATGACATCCTCTGGTACCTGTCTGAAGTTGACATAGTGTGTCTCAATCCAGCTTCTAATCCAGTGACAAGTTGTCATGCAGAGATTTAGAAGGAAATCTGGACTAACGAGTGTTTCTGGTTTTGCCTCAAGAACACATACACACGGTAAATGTAGTGAACATATACTGTAGAGACGTCATCTTTGAGTTCAACACTGTTATCCAGTATTTAGTCCTCTTACCTATCATTCACCCCTGTTACCTCATTGTATTCTTAGAAAATGAACAGAAAATTACTTTTCAACAAATGACGTCATAAAAAATTTGGCTAAAACCAGGCTTGTGGGCTACGTAATAAAATTGCTTTGTTACTGAAATGAAATACAACTTGCATGGTCATTCTAGTGTATCAAATCGAATATATTGTGACATGTAACCTTCAATATTTTAAAAACATAGCATCTGAGGGGCAAATATGTGATTGATGCTTTAAAATATCCACAGAATTGCATATGTTTTGGTAACAGAGCTGAGTAAAATGCAGCCCATGTACACACAAACAAAAAACTTGCAAAAAATGAACTATTACTGCCTAAGGCAGAGAAATCCCATTTTTGGATAGTTAAATGCATGTTTTCTTAGACTCAATGTTGAAAATTGATAGAATGTTAAGTTCAAGTTTCAATCGTTAAAGCCTAAGCGGCACTGCAATCGTGCAATCGCACATATTTTTGTTTGATGCAAATCTAGCTGGAGTGATTTTGTGAGAGATTGTGAATCATGATCAGACCTGGCAACTTCACTCTTAAAAGGAATTTGTCTTAGTATTTTGCTTATGACGGCACAGAAGAACCAGAGAACATAGTACAATAAAACATACAGTAAAAAGCCTCAACAGTCAAATTGCAAACAACATTTACTTGTAATAGTAAGTTAAATGTGGAGTACAGTAGAGTGCTGCAGTAATAATTATGCACTTTTGTAGTAGTGAGTGTGTACTGTCAGTTATTCAAGAGAGTCACTGCTGGGTGAAAGAAGATATTTTTTGTATCTTGAAGTCCTGATTTTTTTGTGACTAGAATCACATCCCAGGAGGAAAAAGGTAATGATCCTGCCTGGTCATTTTGTTGCCCCTGGAACTGTAAAGGTCCTGGAGGGAGGGCAGGTCATAGGTGACAATCCTCTCTGCAGACTTGATAATGTGTCTGGTGAGTCAGGTCCTGTCCTGTGTTGTGGTGGACCCAAAGTGATGATGTGATGTGGCAGGGTAGAGATATGACATCATAGTCTGAGAAGGTTTGAACTTTTTCAGCTGATACAGGAAGTACATCCTCAGTTGTGTTTTCTTGATGATGTGGTCAATATTGTTCTCCTACCTAAGATCTTAGGAGATTATTGTTCCCAGGATTTAAAGATTTTTTGAAGATTTTTTTTATTAATGGATAAATTGTGGATGGCAAGGAGGGCAGAAAGTGGAGGGGTTCCCCTGAAGTCCACAATCTTCTCTACCTCCTTCAGAGAATTAAAC
Organism: Mormyrops boulengeri; assembly: GCA_026781065.1. Lineage (NCBI taxonomy): Eukaryota > Metazoa > Chordata > Actinopteri > Osteoglossiformes > Mormyridae > Mormyrops > Mormyrops boulengeri. The sequence goes on from JAODLD010000113.1 coordinate 29,250,676, forward strand.
TCCAAGTTGTTATAAATGCACCAGGAAACATGTATCTTCTGTCTCTATGCAGTCTTGTCAACATCGTATATAAGAGATTACTGTCGTATTACCTGTAAATTTCTGGAAGTCGGATCATTTGAGTCAGAAGTTGGATTGGGTCACTGGAAATGCTGTTTATTGGGGACAGTGGGCCCTGTCTTAATTATCTAAAGCACACGGTCTGATGCAGATGGCACAAGTTCCGTTAGGGTGGTGGCCAACCTACTTTTGCTAGTTTAACAGCGGAAAAATAGTCGCTGCACCAGGCACATGGTCCAAAAGGAAGTCTTGTAATTAGTCCTGGGTGTGTTTGGGGCGCAACATTACTGTAAACCAATCAGAATGTCATCTGCGATTCCCTTTAAGAGCCAGGTGTGCTTTCACCTCGGTGGATTACTATTGTAGTGGTGGATTTACCATGTAGAAGAAATGAACGTGTCTCTGGAGAGGAAACGGATCTGCTCATGCATGAAGTGAAATTCCTCATCGCTCTTGTGAATGTCCAGCAAGAGCCCGCATGAAAATTTAATGCCCAAACATGTAAGGGTCTGCTTAAAGAGAGGTGATATAAAACTATATTACTAAGTAAGGGGAAATCAGATATTTGGCAGTCCTTGGCACAATGAGAACCGCTTGTCTTCTGCTCGTTCTACCAAATGCAACAAATGCAAGTGCTATCATACACTGGGCACAAGTCTTCGAAGGTCCAGGCCAATACATTTGTACATTAGTTCATTTAATACAAGTACATTTCCTATTTAAATGACATGGGTGCTGGACAGGAAGACGAAAACTACCTCAGGCTCATGGTAGCAAAGACACTCGCGTTGTGCCTGATGTCACTTTGGATCAGAAGCTAAATAGGGGCCAGAATGTCTGATGTGCATTTTCAAAGCCTCACATACTGTCTCCTGTCTGTCAGGAAGCCAGTGGTACACCAACAGATGGAATTCAGGTACAGTGAGCCAGAAGGGCTTTGTTTAACTAGTTATGCAATTACTGCATTGAACACAGAGCTGAAATCAACTTCAAATAGTATTCATATGTGGGATCCTGGCTGATCTAGGTGCTGTAGGATGTAGTGAAGGCCCATGTTGATTACATCATTTGCAGAACAATTACGAGTATGTGCAAACTGAAGGAGGGTTGACCGGGGCTCATTGACTGTTCTGAGGTAGGTGAGTACAAATCTTTCAAAACTCAAGCGCTTTACCCCTCCATGGTGGCACATGTGCTGCCGGAATCTAGGGAGATCCTCACTGCGATTATTATTGTTAACAAAATTGAAAACTAAAACTACAAGAAAATGTTTGGCAAACCGAAAATAAAATAAGATATGAAAATAAAAAGCTATAATTAAATGAAAATTGTAAAAACTGCTTCAGAAACTAACTGAAATAAAAACAAATGTCAAACACTTTTCGTTATCGTTTTTAAATATTGTACTATTTTGCTAAAGTAAAGATACAGTAATCCACCCGTATCGGTGGTTTCAGTAACTGCTACTTGACCTGGTCGAGTAGCAGTCACTTCTATCATCATTCTCGGCCTCCGTCCCTGATGCCAAAATCACCCAATTCCGAGAGAAGATTTCTGCAATTACAGACACTCACAAGTTATTCTCCACTTTCAGTGTCCTCCTTCTGCCTCATTCTTGCAGAAAACTCTCAGACGTGCTAGCCTTAGCCAAATCTCTGACTTTCTCACTAAGAACAACCTCCTGAACCATCTTCACTCTGGTTTCAGACCAAGACATGCAATTGACACTGAACTCCTCACTGTTATGGACCCTGACAGCCGCAAGAGCTGCATTCCAGTTATCTGTCCTGATCCTACTGGACCACTCTACAGCTTTTGACACAGTTAATCACCAAATCCTTCTGGCCACCCCTTCTCAACTTGGCATCATAGCGATCTGTTCTGTGCTGGTTTGACTCATACCTGTCAGACACATCATAACAGCCGATGTTCCCCAAGGCTCTGTCCTTAGTCCTTCCCCTTTCTCTCTTTACATTACCTCTCTAGGTCAGCTTCTCCTACCACTCCTACCATATCAGTGACATCCAGATCTACTTGACCTTTTCTCTTGATGACATCACAGTCTCTGCTCGGTTCACGAAATGCAGATTGTTCCATTTCAGTTATCTGTTCAGCTGCACTTCATGCACACAGAGCTGCAATCGACTCTATATGATGAGAAATAAAACGGACAAATCCTTAGGAAGAATGGAGGGGCTTGCACTTCATAAAAAATGATTCCCAGAGAACTTTTTCAAAAACACTGTCACATTTTACATCAACCTTCATTAAAACAGAAGCCGATCACTGCTCCCATTTTTCTCCCAGAGAGGAGCAACTTGCAATCAGCTCTTTACAGTTGAAAGCCAGACAGCCGCTGTTGCAGAAACATTAACTGACTTATCAAAAGTAGCTATATTTCCTATCGCTACCTAGGACAGGTAGGCTATTAAGATACTTTGAGCCCCAGAAGTAAAACATCTCTCCTTCTCTCAAAAAATCAGATGACTGATAGCTGAGATAACAGCTCACTTAACAATAAGGGGCATAAGTAATTGCAAACTAAGTACACCTAATTTTAACATTAACACTCTGAGAACTTGCATGAAGATAAAAACGGGATAGCACCTAAAACAATTGATAAGGGGAGCTTTGAAGTTAAGGAAATTCATGGCTTCAGATTTCCTATTTTGCAGTGGATGAAGATGAGCAGGAGGATTCTAGACTTGGGGCTCTTAAAGGTTCCATGGCTCTCCAAGGTTGGCATCCATGCACCAAAGCATCTTCACAAGCTGGGTCACTGTAAGCATTTAAGCACTTCAGAATGACCCCTTTGGGTTAGCTTCCTTAGACAAGATGTCCTTCTTGCTTCATGAATGAGCGACTCAAGGACACGGGGGGTGAACAGTAGTCACACAAACAGAAGGGTCATAATACTACAGACTTTCAGTGAAGGGTCCCTCACCTCACAGGGTTGAAAAGCTTGCTGGGTAAGACCGGGAAATATGGTATTAAGAGATCTGATAATATTTTTACAGTATCTGCTGTTGTTGAACTATAAGATACTTCAATAGACAAAATCTCCATGTCTCCTGGCGACGAGTTTGAACTGAAATTCCATACATAATCGTAGATAGATCTGAATGATATTTAAACATATTTTGCTCTCTATCATCTTATAAAGGAAAAATATTTCCTAGTCAAAGTGCAGCTTTACCAACTGGTCATATGGGATGACTCTGAAAGTGATATTATCTGAATGTCCCCCATTTCAAAGTGAGAATTATTCTTTGACCTTCACTGGAGTTGGATGAATATATTCTAAAAGCTCTTTTTATTATTTACACTGGAAATAAAAAGAGCTGCAACCACGTCTTCCAGAATCAAAGAGGAATGAAATAGAAAGATCAAAATAGCTTACAAATAGCCTTGAAAGCTTTGTGTTGACATTTGTAGGGGAACTGAATATATGATGGTCACATTAAGGCAGTGGTTCTCAATTCCGTTCCTGCCAGAATGTTTTCGTTCCAACCCTACCTTAATCAGGCTTAGATGGTGCTTAATAGGTTAAAGGCGGTTTCAGACCGAACGCGGCGCGCACTACGCTGTGCTCCGTGCCGCACGCCACTCCGGCAGCTTGCGCGAGCACTGTGGTGAAAGATGAACTTTGTTGAACTTTGACCGCTGCGCGCTGTGACGCATTGTCGCGCCTTCAATACAAACAAGGCACCGAACCGGGCACAGAAATCGACATGGAGGAAAAACTTATATTGTCCGTGTTTGAGTTCTCAGAGCTATGTCATACATGGTCGCTACTGACCGTGAGCCGAAATGACAGGAGAGAGTTTTGAAAACCACGCCTACTCTTTGTGTAGAAGCCACGCGGCCTGTACAGCGGGTTGAGCGGACACCGCTGTTTTTTAATGGGGTGCGCACAGCGTATGCCGCGTTCGGTCTGTAACCAGCTTTAGCCTATTAAGGACCATCTGAGCCTGATTAAGGTAGGGTTGGAATGAAAACATTCTGGAAGGGGGGGCGCCAGGAATGGAATTGAGAACCACTGCATTAAGGGATATTAGTATGATAATATGATGTTCATGTTTCTGCCACCAACTGAATCCTAGAATGCACTGGAGAACAATAAAGAGCAGAGTAACTGGAGTCACTACTGCTCACAACCAGCCAATGTAGAGATATACAAATAAAGTCCGAACCAGTGATCCAGTACACTGTACATGTTATTTTGGTGCTAGGTGAATGGAGCTAAGTCAGTACAGTTCATGTCAGTTATTTGTTTCTAGTAATTACTGGAAATCCCTTGCTTGTGACATCTCTTCCCTTGTGTGTGACATCTCTCACCTTGCCTGTGACATCTCTCCCCTTGCTTGTGACATCCCCTGCGTTGCCTATGACATCTCTCCCCTTGCCTGTGACATCACTTGCCTTGCCTGGGACATCTCTTCCCTTGCCTGTGATGTTTCTTCACTTGCCTGTGACATCTCTTGCCTTGCCTGTGACGCCTCTCGCCTTGCCTGTGTCATCTCTTCCCTTGCCTGTGACATCTCTTCCCTTGCCTGTGACGCGTCTCCCCTTGCCTGTGACATCTCTTGCCTTGCCTGTGACGCCTCTCGCCTTGCCTGTGTCATCTCTTCCCTTGCCTGTGACGTCTCCTCCCTTGCCTGTGACGTCTCTCCTCTTGCCTGTGACGTCTCTCATCTTGCCTGTGACGTCTCCCCTTGCCTGTGACGCATCACGCCTTGCATGTGTCATCTCCTCCCTGGACTGAG
>JAODLD010000113.1:29255894-29267606 GCA_026781065.1 Mormyrops boulengeri
TGCCTGTGACGTCTCTCCTCTTGCCTGTGACGTCTCTCATCTTGCCTGTGACGTCTCCCCTTGCCTGTGACGCCTCTCGCCTTGCCTGTGTCATCTCCTCCCTTGCCTGTGACATCTCCTCCCTTGCCTGTGACGTCTCTCCTCTTGCCTGTGACGTCTCTCATCTTGCCTGTGACGTCTCCTCCCTTGCCTGTGACATCTCCCCTGCCTTGACCGCATCACCACTCATCTTGCCATTGGAAGAACCGCCATCACCTGCCTGCCCTGACAGCATCTATATACTCCTATCTGTAACTCCACTGAACCTTTTGCATTTACTCCTGGATTTTAACCAGTCGACTTTCTCTCTTGGCCCCTGGTGGATGGGCTCATCCTTTGTGTCTGATTCCTCCCAGTTTTTTTTTTGTACTAGTGAGTTCTTCCTTGCCACCATTGCCTCTGGCTTCCAGCATGGGGAAACTGAGCAGGGATACTCTACAGCACTTTGAGTGAAAATGCACTGTACAAATGAAATTGAATTGAATTGAATACTGAACTGGAGTTACCTAAATGGACAGCAGTTTAATAATGCAAAGGTATAGAGAGACATCTGAAGGAAGAGAAGCTCTTAATGGTGCCAACATATAAACTCTGTCAGTTTATTTCTTGGAGGTTCAGTCTGAGAAAACTCATTATTCAAATTGTCAAAATGTCTCTACCAAAATGAACCAAAAAAACTGAAATAGCACGAGCAAAAGGACCTCAACCAATGAGCACCAGACCATTAAGGACTTCTTTCAGCAAATCAGCACCATCCTCACATCATCACAGGAAGGCTTCACATGAGTAAAGGGAGTGCTAGCCTGGCAGGGCACTCATCTGCACCAACCAGGGGACTGCTATACCTATAAGGAGACTGCTGGCCTGCCAGGGAACTCCCCTACACCAATAGGGGGACTGCTGGCCGGGCAGGGAACCCCTCTACACCAATAAGGGGACTGCTGGCTTGGCAGAGCACTCCTCTATACCAATAAGAGGACTGCTGGGAACCCCTCTACACCAATCAGCTTTTCATATACACTTTGATCCTCTGTCCAGCAGCTCTGAAATCCAACTGTGCTGGCAGCAGCATAGAGGAGAACATTGTTAGATCCTCTGAGTGGCTGCAGTGGGGTCACATGATAACCCCGGTTGCCGCTATCTGTCTTCAAGTCTTACAATCTGCCTTTAGCAGACTGGAGCTGTGACTAATGGCGCAGTGTGCCATCAGGCTACATTTATCACTCCAGAAATGAAAATATCCTCACAAGTCAATCAGAAATACAGTCCTCTGCTCTATAAAAATAACTTTGATAACTTTGAATGTTTATTCACTTCTTTCCTTAAATATGGGTGTTTTATTACTTATAGTGATATAAGATACAAGCTTGTTTAATCAATTCATATTTTTTTTTCTTATTCCTGCCGATTTAGTCTCTTGTCCCTCAGAATTTGTACTCTTTATTTGCTCTGCCTTTAGAATGTCACTTCTATTAAAAAATCTGGGTGCCCTAATTTAACTGATCTGACATTCTACAAGTAATTCAGTATTTTTATATAAGTAATGACACATGAGGCCAAACCCCTTTTTATCTTTAGTACAACACTCCAAGAATATTCATCAGCTATAATGTACGCTGAATCATTTATAATAGTGTTTCCCAACCCAGTCCTCAAGGACCCCCAGAAAGTCCACGTTTTTGCTCCGTCACAGTCCCCAGTTGGAAAAACATGGACTGTCTAGGCGGTCCCCAAGGACTGGGTTGGGAAACAGCGATTTATAATATCTGACAGTGTTTTCACATTTCTGAGGGAGATGGAGTGGGTTTCAATGCTAACAGTCTGAGGTAATTCCAAAATGAGAACTTGTTCTCACTTTCTTAAAAGTTTTGAAACCCAATAGTCTTGTTGTTTGTAGAGATGCTATTGCCAGTAAGACATTACATAACATTACATGCAACATGAGAGGGAGGAAGTATCCCATGATGCTCTATTATTCAGCATCACTTTCCTTCTTGAAGCTTACTGTGTTCATCCTACAGTATACACTGACAGGTTGCACACCCAAATAATACAGTCACAAGGGAGAATGCTTGCAGATTAAGGCAGAAGGAGACACGTTGTATTTTACCGAGGTGTATTTTGGTGATTTTGCTCCAATATAAGAGTAATTTAAGAGTTAGAAGAAAACCTTTACGAAACTTTATGGCAGCTGTTTCTATAAAATGGAAGGCCTTTTGAGAACTGGTGTTAGAAATTCAGCCTTTTTTACTGAATATCTTTGAATTCATGACAGGTCGTGTATAAACTCTGCATTGCAGTGAGGAAAGATAGCTCACTCTGCTATCCCTGACTCACTTACTCTATTGTACTTTATGCTACTGTAGATGCACCAGTGGGAGTATTTATTAAGATCAGTGGCTTGTGCACACCAGCACACTAGTGTGAAGCCCCTGAATGAGGTAACGTGCGACTGCTTCTCAGCCATTACCTTTAACCAGCAGGGTTCCAGCACGGCTAGCCACTCCAAACTGGTTCCTGGCGACACATGTGTACAAGCCTGCATCTGACTTGGTCACGTTGGAGATCCAAAGACTGCCACTCTCCAGCACAGACACTCTAAAAAGATAAAATATATAGGTAAGTGGAAAGTTCCAAGAAATGTGTTAGTGGTAATGTGAAATTTGTAGTTTGTGGCTAAGAGAACACCGACTGGCGACTGACTCTCCTGATTGGACTATTTGAAGCACGGTAACACGCATCCAGCAAACCAAATGGACAAACAAGAGAGGATGATGAAAATGGTTTAGACAGCAAATAGCTTTATGAGCATGAAGTGAGTGGAGGAATCCAGCAATACAACTGACTGACCAATGTAACATCTACCACAGAAAACTAATAACTCAACAGCTGATAATCCAAAATTATGCTGGTGGAACCGGCAATTGGAAAAAGTATTATTAAATAAAAGATTATTATTTATCATTAAATCATTAAATACATAATTACTAGTATAATGGGATTTATGTAGGTAACGTATAAGTACACAGCAAATGCATTCGCCGCAGAGAGAAGATTGGGTAAATATAATATGTGGATATACAATCCAGTATATTTGAGAATCAGTAAACACTTTATTACGAACTTCATTTTCTTCTGTGTAAAACCATAGAAAGAGGCGTATATATGCATCACAATTTAAGGTTTGGTGAGGATCCTAAAACAGGTATGTTCCCAAAATTAAAGTCCTTTGGTTATAAAATAAAAGCAGCGCTTGGAAATCGTTCAACGGCGACCACTTCAGTCAATCTTTCCGCCCAGCACATTTCTTTGAAGTCCTTCTTAGTATTTCATTTTAATTAGTTTGTTTATGTGTTGCTATTTTTGTCACATGCTATAAATAAATGGATTTATGGCAAATGGTAAAAGAATTATTTATCCACGGTCTATGATTTGATGTGTCATATTAAAAAAGGTAAGCACATGTCGTTTATTAAATTTATGTTTATGAATACATTAAGAATTTGTCCATTATAGCTGTGATAAAATTGTTATATGCCTTGGTAAAAATGGAGGTTTTTGACATTCAAATTGCTTGTCATAGGAAGCAGTCAGGCTTGCAGGGAGGTGGCCTGCCATGCAGAAGTGGGATAGGATCGGCCTGTTTCATCTACAAACATCACCACAGACATCCGTGTCAGCCGCCGCAGCCTCCGCCAGCGCCGTGCCGGAATGAGGGGCGGCTCGCGGAATGTGAGTGATCGGTAGGGGATGTGTTTCAGGACAGCAGGTAAAGGCAGGTGAACTGCAATGGGTCTGACCAATGAAATCACTGTGGTGCTCTTTCAAATAGCTAAACAAGAAAGCCAAACTGAAAATGAGGGGACGTTAAACCTGAAATAGATATACCCACGGTAAATATTTCAAACCAGGGGGGAGGGGACAACATTGCAGTTTACCTGCATTGCTTTCACTGTCCGGAAAAACATTAGTTACTGATTAGTCAAGCGGCCTATCATGATATGTCATGGCGACCCAGTCGGAGCTATTTCAAAACCAATGAATTTCAACATTCCCTGTATGACTGAGAAACACTTTATTCGCAGGTAAGTCATGCATACTAGTATTTTTTTCAAAGTGATACAATGTGTGTGGTGTAGAGCACATGCATGGCAAATATGTTACTAAAGCTTTGAATAACAGTAGTTAAAACATTCACAGTGAAAGCTGAGGCGGCTATTAATGACACGCCACCGCTGTAGTGCTTTCATCAGAAATACACCGCCATTCTATAGTTTGACAGAAAGAAGTGATTATAACGTAAACGGTTTACTCACAGGCCATGAAAAAAGTCAACGATCACAGTGAATACTGTATACAGTCTCTAGCAGTGTTTGTTACAAACATGTCATCTGGGAAATCGGTGCAGCATAAGGCACAGCTTGCTTCTTTTGCTTTCTACAGTAGCCGGCTTCTAGAGAGCAGTGACCTACATGAACTGTGAGTGACCACACATGAGAAAATGCCCTCTGGGGCTAAAGAGCACCCTGTCTGCTCTGAAAGGACCGTAAAAAGGGGTATTGACAAAGAAGTATCAATTCAGAGCAAAACAAAGCGATAATTCTAGTGAGTGAATAGTGCATAGATAATAACGCCCAGACTACAATCACAGATAATTGCCGGCTCTCGTTGTCTCCTTTTCTCCTGCACAGGAAAGAGAAAACACTCCAGCTGAAACAAGGCTCACTGCGGAATTCCTTTCTGCATATTAGATGCTATATCCCATAATAATTTCACACTGATCAAAGACCAAACACATCAGACCCGGTTTGTGTTGAGTACATAGAGACACTTACAGGATTCACACGCATCTTAAGCATTCACACGGGATTCAACTCGAGTGCTGGAGACTCACAAAGTTTGCACCATTACATTACATGTTTTTAGCAGACCTTTTTGCCATACAAGTGCCAAATTAGACTGACGTCTAATTTGGTAAGAAACCAGAGTCAGTCCCTGTTGCAGTTGGGGATTAGGGCTCTTGCTCAAGGCCCAATGGTGACATCACTATGACAAGCATGGAATTTGAACCTAACAATCACACACCTTTTTTCAAAGCAACAGTAAAAATTTTTTTAGCAAAAAAGTAAAACTTCTAAAAGCCACTAAGCATATAACTGAACCCCCTAAGTATAAATGAACATTTAACATACCAATCTTCTGAAATTATATCAAATTAAATCAATCAGAGTGCAAAAGCCCCATTGTAGAGGATAGGTAACAATAATAAAGAAAATAATGACGATTCTCCGCTACTACAACAAAGGAAAGAAAGAAATAAATAAGACTGACAAATATATTCTAATTGTTTTAATCGGTGGTAAACCAGGTGGCATGAAGAGCTCATTGTGATTTTGCAAAATAACAAACTATAGCAAAAGCATCATAAACTGTAACCTTATGGCATCACACTCATCCTCAGCCTTCTCTGCTGTCCTCTGGGCCCAATTTTACAACAACAATTTTAAACAGCAGCCTAGTATTAAGCGAATGATAGCATGCCCTTTGGACCATGTTCGGCTGGAGGTGCCCTCAGATTGTACATGTGGGGGCAAGCGATAAGAAGACACACAGGCGTCTCGGTGCCTGCCCTCCAGCGGCCCGTGGTGGCTGTCGACGACGCAGGCCTGGGTTGTACTTCCAGACGTGATGGTATCTGCTTGTTAGCTGAATACACAATGTCAGAAGATGAATCAGTGGAGGACAGAAGAAGAGAAGGTGTCTTCTTTATAAGGAGAGGAGATACTACCTTCTTTACTGGACTGGTTGCGGCGTGTAAAAGAAAAAAATCTGCATACTGTGAAAAAATCTTTAGCAGTCAAAAACTGTTAAAGGCTATTTATTTTGGTAGTAAGTGTACATTCGCTCAGAAAAAAAACACAATTTAACAATAAAAGATATGCCAATTAAGAGCAGTACAACAAAAAGTAACAAGAATGTTGTCCGAATGTTACTTATATCTTGCTAGATGGCTTGAAGAAGACCAATTCAGTTCCCAAACTGCTTCTCAGGGGCACCTTAGCCATTCCAGGTAGTCGTTAAAGTTCACCACCAGCTCAATTAATTAATGAACTTAATTAGTTAAATAACTCAATGAGGCATTGATTAGCCAAACAAAATGGGGTAGTGGTCAAGTGACCGTATCGGACGGTCTTAGACTGCCTAGTACTGTATATGCACCGTACATGTTCATGGCTGTTATTAAATATCAGTCAGTGACCTTGCATTCAGGGGTAGAAAATACAATACAATGTAAGCATGCATCTTTTTGATTATGCAGGAAAAAATGCTCACCCATTTGAACTACCAAAGCACAAATTCTTATAATAACAGCAAGTTCAGGGGTAAGTTTAGGTGACGCCAAGCAATCTTTTCAGTGGAGGTGAAAGTCTTGCGTCAGGTTGGCCCTAACTCAATCGACCTGGGTAAAAAAAACATCAAGAGATAATACGGCATGTTAGGTAATGCCGTGTTTCGTTCTCAAGGGCCGGGGGGGGTAAGAGCATTTTTTTAGAAGAACTGTAATCCACCCAGGAATTTGATCAGCAAAAAATGATAAATCAAGTGAAGCAGAGCGGCGGTGCTTTGTGTTACGCAGGATGGAGATTTATACAGCGGACGGATTCTAACGGCTGTGATAATGATGAAAACATCAGTGCTCTCGGGACGTGCCACATATCTCTGTCCTCATATTACAGTGTTTCCAAAATAGGGTCGGAAAGCAGGTGGATGACAGGAAGCCTAAATCTTGTCAAACTACATCAGGCTAAAGCAAAGAGCAAAGTGATACTGTTTGGCAAAATAGTTGCTTTGGATTTTTTCGGCTTGCATTAGGTTTCCAATTGCCCTAGACTGATGTTGTTTATAAACAGTAAACCACAGCTAGCTAAGGGTGTAATGAAATGACAATTTCAATCAGAAATCCAGCCCAAGTGCTTGTAGTACATCAGCATCAATTCAAAACTCCTAATATGCATCAAATTTGGGAAAAAAAGGTAAAAAATCAATAGCTGCCACAAACCGATATACCCGCTGCGTCACTATGGCTGCATAATAATGTACCATTTCATATCATATTAAGATGTTGTGATGGGGGTGTCAGGGTGGTGCATTATCTGTCACAGTTGCCTCAGATCTTTGGTGACCCGGGTTCTATGTGCGTTGAGTTTGCATGAGTTTCCCTCCCACAATCAAAAAACATGATGTGGTGAATTGGAGCCACTAAACTGCCAATAGGTGTGAATGTGTGTGAGTGTGTCCTGCGATGGGTTGGTGCCCCATCCTAGGTTCTTCCCTACCTTGCACCTATAGCTTCTGGGATAGGCTCTGGACCCCTGCGACCCTGCATTAGACAAGTGCGTACAGAAAATGGATGGATGGATGGATGTATATTATGAGGTTCAGTAATTTTGTTCTGCTTTACAACGAGCAGATATCCATGTGAAACATGTTACATACTATCTTTTCCAGTCACAGGTGAATGGAATAGCATCCATGGTTCAAAGTGCGGGGCAGCGAAGGGGAGCGCGGCTCCCCTGATGAGGACATGAGCTCCCTTGAAAGCCTCCCCTCGTATGTCAAGTCAAGTCAAGACTCAAGAGGTTTATTCGTCACGTACAAAGTTGTGCACATACAACATGTAGTGAAATGTGACCCTGGTCACTCCGAGCAGCTGTGCATAGAGAATAACAATATATACAGAGGATAAAGAAAAAATAATAATATAAGAGGATAAAAATATATGAAATGTTCAGCTGTACATAATCTGTCTCCACTAATTAACACAATTATGTGTCTAAGGTGCCTATATGAAATGTTACTGACGGTATTAGCCGCTTGCAGTAGTAATTGTAGAATGTTTTTTGCAGTATCCCTGTTATCCACCACAATGCCGCGCACTTATAGGTACATGTGTATGTTCGACGGAGGAAGGGGGAGAGATATAAAAGGGAGTGTCTGTTGCCAATAGTTAAACATGGAGGGGGTAGTATTATGGTGTGGGGTGCCATTTCAGCCTCAGGAACAGGTGACTTAGTGAAAATTGATGGCATCATGGATAAGAAAGTATACCACAACATTCTGGTGAGGCATGGAGTACCATCTGGGAGTCGTCTTATTGGGCCTAGATTCATTTTCCAAGAGGACAATGACCCTAAACATTCTTCTAACTATTGCCGGAACTACCTGCGACAGAAGGAGTCTGCTGGAACATTGAAAATGATGGACTGGCCCCCTCAAAGTCCGGACCTAAACCCCATCGAGCAAATTTGGGGCGAGTTGGAAAATAAACTGGACAGATCTATTGTACATTCAAAAGAAGCCTTTGGCTTGAGTTGCAGAAGGCATGGATAACATTAGTGTTGAAGTCCTCAGGAAATATATTGACACTATGCCAGAGAGATGTGCTGCTGCAATTGCTGCAAAAGGTGGACACACCAAATATTAAAGTTAAAAGTAGATAAAAACAGTAGGACTCACTTCATCTGACATTTGTTGTACTCAGTGCAACCATCTGCATATTTCATGAACATTATGAAATGAAATCATGTTTTGGAGGCAAGAAAAGGTCAATATTTTCAGATGTGTCAGGCGTTCTTTTTTTTTTTTCTAATAATTTTGGCCACCACTGTATCTAAATAACCCGTATTGTGTGAGACGGAGAAAAACAAACCCCTAATGTGGCCGTTTTGTGTCTCATTGTGTTAAGAATTGTCTGGTTTGCACTGAAAAACAACTGAATGACAATATTTCCCTTGTGATGCTCACAACTCTTCACACAAGTCGACTTGAAACAGAGGCTTCTTTCTTTGAACACAAAACAGCAGCACCATCCAGAATGTACTCTTGCTTCTTTCTGATGGTGGGCAATTTTGGGATGGCCCTGAGGTTCTGCAGAACCCAATGGAGAAGCCAAAGTTCATGAGCACCCATCAGGTGGTCCTCAGTGTTTCAATAATATGCTTTCTATGGACAATTTGGCACAGAGAAACATAACGACAGCCTGCTTTGGGGATATCGTCTCATCCGTCATTGCTACCTAGCTAATTGCCACGACAGAACTCTTTATGTACATGTACACATTTACCTACATGCTGAGAGATTAATATTTACATAATTTATTTATAAAGTAACACATCTTGATAAAACAATGTAGACAAAGCATGCAAATAAGCTGAGAGAATCACATTAATAATCTTCGATCTGTGCTGGCTGTTACATGAAACCTGCCAGTCTCACAAGCATCCGCTTCACCACAATACCTATCCTCTAAACTTCTCAAAAAGTCTTTGCAGAAAGCCTGTTTTAGATTCAACATGATGTGATATGCCCAAGAGGACCATGACATTGTTAACAAAGCCTGCCCGTCAATCAGGTCCTAAATGCGCTTTCTTGCCACATCCTTTGGATTCACTGAGAATTTAATTTGCTACTCCACGGAGGCTTTGTCAGAGGCTCCCCATTCAAGAGGCTCTAATTGAATATAAAATGCCACAATGTTGGATAGTCTGAGCATTGTCACTACATGAGGGGTATCCGATAGGCCAGGTCGCATTGCATTTAGACGTTGTTAGACAAATTGCGCAGAATGTATTTTTTTTATTGATTCATTTCCCCAAGTACTCATTTAAAAAACCCTTTAACACCTAGTCTTTGTCAGGTAAAGCTGACAAACACAGTAACTGGAGCCTAACAAAAGCCATCTGCCTCCCATCCCATGGGTATCGCCCGACTCACCCGTACAAAGAATCTTCAGTCGCAATAGATGTTGCAAAGCATTCTTCTGCTTATTGTTTAATGTGAGATATCAGAGCATACGTTAGCCAGAAAAGACAGGGTAATGTTTCATAATGAGTAACTACATAACCAATGGTTACATATGTAACCAATAAACAAAACACATAATGTGAAAAGACACATGGTTCTGATTATAGCAAAATATCAGTTACATACTAGGGTCACACTAGCTTATTTCATTACATACTATTACAGAGTATACTATTGTATACTATTGTGTTCAAAGTCAGTTACAGGTGGAAGGAGACAAAATCGTACTGAATCAGTGTACGGCCCAGTTGACTAGGATATGGCTGCCTGATAGTTATGCCAAAACCCAGAAGCCCAAGGCTGTGTATATTGGAAGCAACACAAACAACGTCAAGTCAGAGAAATGGCACATTCTATGACGTATTCTTGAGACTGAGTTATTACGTGCAGTTTAATAGTTCAGAAAATCTGAATAAGCTGAGTCTGTACCAGTGCCCAATTATGCCACTATTGATCAGCATCAATACCCACAAATTTTCATAAGCCAGGGAAGTAGATACTTGCTACTCCTTACTCTACTACAAATGTGTGACAAAGCATGATTTATACATTTTCTTCTTCAGAACAGCGTTTTTCAGTAAACATCGTAAAAGCAAAATTATAGCATCTTAAGTACTTAAGTCCAACCATTTATCTCAATTTCAGTGGAGATCTATCCAGAGGGAACTGTATTCATTGGTCTGACATGAAAAGTGTCTGCTGGCTACACATTATATTATCTCCATGCCTGTACAGCTATACATAGAAATATATATTGCAAATTAAAACTTACAAGAAATTTTATTTAGGGTAAGGCCATGTAAGGAACCAATTAGGCTTTTAATTTAGATAATACTTCTGCAGCTAGCTGGTGTTTATACATTGTCTTGTATTAAGATTATTTGTTGCTGTTGCTTTGGACAGTATTTCAAGGTGTTTAGATGCAAAGCTTTGGGATGTTAGCACCTTATGAATAAGGCATTTTAATAATTTTACTCACTGCACCACTGTGCACCTGCAAAATAATTCACACATACATGTGCGATGTGATAGCAAAATCGGCTCATTTATTACTGTGAAACTGAGATGCTCAACATTCCTCTCCTCTTTTTCTGTCATGAATACTTACATAGAAGCAGACATAGAAACTCCATCTACTATCTTGTGTGTACAGAGAAACGACAGCACACATTCAATACATGCTTTGAATGACACTGCACCTGCTTGTTATATAAGTGATACCTTAGCAGAAATGTTGTGTTCCACAATTATAAACACATTTAATTGGCACACATTCGACAAACCTACTTTTGAGTCTCGTAATGATTGTAATTCAACACAGTCGTGCCATTTATTGCCGCTGTCAGAACATAAGTCCGCAAAACGCTTGACAAGGCGATTCCTACAACAGTTCCCCTCTTCATACAGGAGTGCACTTAAAGTAAGCTACTATCAAGTCACCCGCTGAAATGTCACAATCTGATCTGATCGGGTGCATTGCACAGCCCACATGGATACAAGGCAAAAATGACAATATCTTTTTTCCTGCTAAGAATGTCTCTGATATGATTCAATACTCCAAACCCTCATCAAGGGGCTACATTATTGTAAAAGATCTGTAGAATCCATATTTAATATGCCCTAATTTCTTCACTCCAGTATGGAAAATCACAATTAATTTGGGGAAAAGGAAATGCACAGAGCTTAGCTGGGGGGTCCATGCGAGTGCTGCTGAGTCTTCCGTTTAATCCCCGCGGCGGGGGGGGGGGGGCGGGGGGGGGGGGGGGGGGGGGGGGGGGGGGGGGGGGGGGGGGGGGGGGGGGGGGGGGG